>FNXX01000039.1:0-207756 GCA_900108845.1 Iljinskaea planisiliqua | reverse complement strand
TCTTTCATTTTCTTGCAATTCCAGCCTTATCGATTTTTCTGGATAAATTTTATTGCATACTTCTATCTATCAAAATATCACCTTTACAACTCTAATGTTATGCTGGGAATCATTAATTTTTCTTTTTCTCTGCGTAGCTTGAAAACAAAGAGGAGACGTTTCTAACTCTTAATTTATATTCTCGCTTTTGAAGGCATGTGTTCTCTACATACTACGGGTTGGCGTAATTGATCAAATGATGGAACCAAGCCAGAGAAGCTTTTCCGTTTTTCTCGGAAAGCAGGTTCTGCAGTTTAACTGAGCCACTCTTTGTCCCTGCAAGTCAGAACTACATATATTCAAGATTTTAATTGTGTTTCTACATCATAATCGTTTTTATTACTGAAACAAATGCAGCTTCAGTCTTCAGATGCTAGTCCATCAATGAAAATTGTTGCTTTGCGGGCTTTGTCATACACGTTGAAAACACTGGGAGAGGTGAGGCTGCTACTGGCGCAAACATTTCTGATTTATTTTGTCATGAAAGTTCTGTTTTCTTTAATTTAATAATAAAACTTTTAATCTCGATTATTATTTGCGTGCTTGCAGGTTCCCCATGAATTATCGGAATTTTTTGATGACACAGTGGGTGCAGCGTTGTCACATTTTTTGGACCTTGTAAGCTTTCGTATATCTTGTTTTGATAGCTACTCTCAACACGAGTCCTTTTCATCTCTTTATCTTTTCTTGACGCATTTATATAATAATTATAATTCTTTTCAGCATTCTGATATTCTTAACTTTTTCAATTTCTTAGACTCCGATCTTCCTTATATACGTGTTTCTTGTTTATTACTAACATTGCACCGAAAGACATTTTCGATTGTACTTCTTGCTACTACTGGATGTAAAACTGTTTCATTTGCAATAAAAGTTTATATATCAAAAGCTAGGTAAACAAAACCTTTATGAATAGAAATGAAGGGTTGGAATAGGCCGTTATCACACTAATTGATAGGTAGGTCAACAAATCCTTCGTGCATAAAAACAGAGGGTTGGAAGAGGCCGTTATTACACTAATCTCGGATTACTCTTCTGAATGTAGTAGCTTGATATATCGAATATTCGGACCCCAGCTTTGTGCAGCGTTTATTAGTTTTGCATGTCATGCAAACATGAATATCTGGGTACATTGGGTCAAATGACAACCCAAGGATAATAGTAAATGGATAATTGACAAAACTAAACTTGGTTTTTCCAGGTACGTGTTGAGGCTGCTTTAACTTTACGTGCTTTGGCTGAGGTTGATCCCACCTGCGTTGGTGGGTTGACTTCTTATGCTGTAACCACTATTAATGCTCTACGGGAAAGTTTATCCTTTGGAAAAGGTATATTAAGTTGGTTTTCTTTTTATAGTACGATGATATCATGTTTATGTTTCTTTGAGTCTCTTGTGAGTTTGACATGGATATTCTTTATTATATTATATATATATATCACACCTGCATGCATGGCCTGCTGCATTTGTATAATATATTTCTACTGAATATACTGTCATGAGTGCAAAACAAGAAAGTCTATTAGTGAAAATTAATGTGGTGAAATTGAAAAAAAGATCTTTATATCATGAAAGACATCATATTTTCCTTTTATATGTTTATGGCGTCCTTGGCCGTCATCTGATTGAAACAACTTCATGACGGGGAATGGCGTATAATTCACCATTTCATTTTTTGTAGGGAGGCAAATTGATAACTGGTCTTGCTTCTTTGCATGGGCAAGCAGCAACTTTAGCAGCTCTAGTCTCCATTTCTCCTGGACTCTCTCTTGGTTATCCTTCTAGGTAAGAGTCTTCATAGCTCCCTCATGATCGCATCTTATTCACCGTTTCACCACTTCAAACTCAACGTTAATGCTTGTGCCAACAAATTATTGTCGTTGGGCATCGGTTCTTGCATGTAGGCGGTCTATTTGTTATCTCTGTGAGCCGATGAAGAAATCTTCCCTCTAATCCTGTAAACTGCTCCCTTGCTCATTGCCGTAGACAACTAGATGAACCTTAAACTCGTAGTACTTTCGATGGTTTCTGAGAGTTTGTCGTTTCTTCCTTTTCCTAATCAAACTAGTCCATGTCCACACACCATTTGCGTGGCATGAAAGATACATAGGATATTTTTGTGCTAGATAGTCAAAATAGTTCCCAACCTTCCATGACTTGCTTGAAAAAGTCAATTCAGAACTTCAATTAATCCAATTGCAAAACTTTCTTGTAATTTCTTGTTCACAGATTGCCAAGGTCAGTGCTTGAAGTTTCAAAGAAGATGCTAACAGAATCCAGGAGAAATATCACAGTCGCCTCAAGTGAAAAGGAAGCTGGATGGTTATTGTTATCATCACTACTAAATTCTATGCCTAAGGAGGTAAGTTTTCAACCTTATCTTCAACTGCGGTGTCCGGAGCGTGCATTGTCTTATGCAACTCTACTTATTATATAGGAGTTCGGGAATCAAGATTTTGATATTCTTATCTTGTGGGCTGACGTCTTTACTGGAAACCCAGAGCAGTTGATCAAACAACATGCAGATTTAAAATCTACGTTATGGTCAGTGGCCCTTGATGCATTAAGCCTTGTTTTAGCTCCTGGTAGCAACTAGCGAACCATGTTTTTCTTTTATTTAACACATCAGGAAACAGTGCACATGCCTTTATAATAGAATTCGTTCATACTGGTCTTAAAACTCTATGTCTTAGTTGATTTTTGACTCATTAATAGCTGGTATGAGAGGGCTGAGTCCTCAGTTCTCCCTGATTGCTTCATGTCCAAGAGCAACAAAAGTGATGAGTCTACTATTTTGTTCTTGATAAAAAGCAAATGATTAGTGTTCTCCTTTTTGTAGTGTGTGGTCTGCTGCAGTTGACGCACTCACAGCTTTTGTGCGACGTTTTGTCTCTTGTGAGGATGGTATTCTACTTCAACCAGTATTGGCAAACCTCCGTAGGTATGACATTACTGATTCTTCATACAGTTTTTGTCTACCCGTAATTGCCAATTTTAACAATTCAGCTATTTTCATTTGATAGTAAGTTCTCTTATCCTATACCTGTATGATGAGGGAACTGATATTATCTTATTGGAAACAGCGCTTTGTCTTATGTATCGGCAATGGCCATCAAACGGTTGCCTGATGTCAAAACTTTGGTCGACACACTCATCATAAGAATATTGATAGCTTATCAATCCATCCCAGATCCCTTGGCCTATAAAAGTGAGCATCAGCAAATTATTCAGCTATGCACAGCACCATATAGGTAATGATTAATGTCATCCCTAACTGCTGATATCTTTAAAATACCTTTATAAATGTATGCTAAGGACATGGTTTGATAAATCTGATTGTTAATTTCTGAACTAGTCATTCCTTCATGTCTGTTTAAATGAAAGGGATCCTTCTGGATTTGAGGAAAGCTCGTGCTTGAAAGCGCTCCTTGACAAAAGAGATGCATGGCTTGGTCCCTGGATTCCTGGCAGGTGCCTAAATTTTCATCTGTATCTATTAGTTTGCATTCCCTAAGGAATTTTGCTGAATTTGTTTCCTCACATATCCTTGATCACGCCGTAGGAGATTTAAGTTTTTATGAATTTTGATCCAGAGATTGGTTTGAAGATGAGCTTCGCTATTTTCAAGGTGGGGAAGATGGTCTACCACCAAGTGTATGGGAAAGTAAAGTTTCTAGTTTTCCTCTGGTAAGCGCAATGCACTTTTTGGTGACAATTTGTTCGTTATGGTGGCGCTGGTTTTTATCTGGCTACAGACTTATCGTTGTTATTTATGCCCAAATCTTATTCAAAATGTTCGTAATCTGAAGCCAGAGACTGTGAAAAAGACATTGGTGAATCAGATGGTTCTCTGCTTTGGTGTCATGTTTGCATCTCAGGTTTGTGATTATTATATGTCCAGATAGGTCCTTGTTTCCTATAACATTTGTCATTTTGATAGTCTGAAATAATTTAACCTTTTCTTCTCAGGATAGCCATGGGATGCTCTCACTTCTTTCGGTCATACAGCAGTGTATGAAAGCTGGAAAGAAGCAACAATGGCGTACAGCCAGCTTGACTAACATCTGTGCGGGTCTTCTTGCCGGATTAAAGGTGCTCCCAATAATTGTATACGAGTTTTGTGCGTTTTAACGGACCGTACTAAAACGATTAGTCAAGATAGCTGTATGGTAAAGATACAACCATGTTCTGGTGAGTTTGTATTCCTCGTGTAGGATACTGAGGCCTGAACTCAGGTGATGTAGATGCTAGGAAATATCCTTAACATAACATTCTGTGAAGGATTAAATTAATGAAACAAAGTACTATTCTTTGAGTATGGAGGTGTTGTGCTACAATGCCGGCTACTGTGCTGAAAAAATCAAGTGTATTTGAGTTCAGATCATTTGCTTCTTGTGGAAAGGAAAATAATATATTTCTGTTACATTCAGAACTTCATGTTAAATTTATTTCTTACAGGCTTTGCATGCTCTACGTCCTCAGCAACTAGGGACAGAGGTACTGAGCGCAGGGCAAGCCATTTTTCAGGTATTTTATTTCAAATAAAGATGCTAGTTCAAAATTATGAACCTAGTCTCAAAATTGATTCACTTATTTTCCTATATATTTTTTGATGTTTCTGTTGCAACAGAATATTTTAACAGAGGGAGACATCTGCGCGTCGCAACGCAGGGCAGCATGTGAGGGTCTTGGTCTCCTAGCTCGTCTTGGAAATGACGTCTTTACAGCAAGAATGGTCAGTCCACAATGCTATCGAATATCTATACAGAGAAATCTTTTGTGACCCTATCTTCATGCTCCTTAAAATTGGATGTTTATGGGACCTTACTTTAGTGTATACCATATCTCTGCTTTTGATTGTTCACTTATATTCTAGTTATAAAAATTTGGTTCTAGTTTTCTGGTCTAGATGGACGTTTAATCTTTAGTGATAGGAAGTTTGACAAAAAAACTCCTTTTTTTTCTCACATATGTTTCTGCATGGTGATAAATAGACCAGAGTGCTTCTTGGCGACCTAAGTGGGATAACAGATCCAAACTATGGTGGTTCCATTGCTCTTGCACTTGGCTGCATCCATCACAGGTGGAGTTTGGCTTCTAACTTGAATGTTCTGTTTAATATGTGGGAATGTCAATAAAATTGAAAAGTAGGGTACTATTTATCTGGTTGTGATGTTTTAACAGCAGTTAAGTTCGGATATCATCCAGCTTTGCAGATACGTATTATTTTATATATTGAAAGCTACTCTGTTATGTTGATCTGTTATATTTTAAACTTGTATTTTGTACATGGCCTGCAGTGCAGGAGGAATGGCATTGTCGACCTTAGTACCCGCTACTGTTAGTTCACTCTCATCTCTGGCCAAAATTCCCGTTCTTGGTCTTAAGATCTGGGCCTTGCATGGGCTTCTTTTGACCATTGAAGCTGCTGGTTTATCATTCGTATCTCATGTTCAGGTAAACTATTTCGTTTGAATGCACACTTTCCAAATCTTGCCGTTCGGTTTTAAAAGGTCTTATTTTGGTGTTCCGCCTGTTGGTATTTGATTAGTTGTCAATCTAAAATGAAATCAAGTGGATAAATTGGCTAAATGAGTTGACTTGGCTATGACCTGAATCTGTTAATGTTTGGCGAAGAGAAATTCTCTGGTATAGTTCAGTAGTTGTAACTTTTTGGATGTTAAATATCTTTTGCCATCCTTTTATAAGTTGCTTAATTAGATTTGTTAATTATTGAGAGGACCCGAGCTTGATTTGATATCTCCATACACTGTCTCATGTTATCATTCTCGTTCTGTATACATTATTAGGCAGCATTAGGACTTGCCTTGGACATTTTATTGAGTGAAGAAAGTGGATGGATTGATCTTTCCCAAGGCATTGGACGCCTTATCAATGCTATTGTTGCTGTCCTTGGCCCTGAGCTTTCTCCTGGCAGCATTCTGTTTTCACGCTGCAAGGTACCACTCTGGACCTTCCAACCTTGTCTTTCAGAAAAGGAAGGTGCATGATTTGCTCGTCCCAAAAATAGTTTTGAGTTCTCCTACAATTTTCTGCAAAATTTCCAACCTTACATTTCAGTAAATGATGTATCCTATGTTTGGCCTTGTTGGATAAGTAAAGAAAGATGCATGCATTTGTATGTAAGGAAAACTATCGTGCTCGTTCTAAATAAATTTTCTTGCAGTCTGTGATTGCAGAGATTAGTTCGTGGCAAGAAATTCCAACACTACTTGAGTATGTAAATGCTTCTCTTTGTCACAATCAATTTAATCCAATGTTACTACTGTGTAATGATCTCAATCTTTATCAAGCTTAATTTTTTTTTACATCTAAATGTTTCCAGGAGCGTTTGTTTTACCCAGCAGCTTATACTTTTTGCTCCACAAGCTGTCTCAGTGCATTCACACGTGAAGAATCTCTTACTAACGCTGGCATCAAGACAGGTCTTTTTTTTTTTTTTTTGCTCTCTCTTCTTTTCATAGGCAAGTCTTCAAGGGCTCCCCCTGATGAAAAGTAGTTATATCTTTTGTGAAACAGCCAATAATAAGGCGTCTTTCTGTGTCAACTCTTCGTCATTTGATTGAGAAAGACCCGGTAAATAGCATGCTTTTATATCTTTCCAGAATCCTCTAGTCTTGGAATTTATCTCACCCTCGAATTTATCGGATTCTTGTGTTTTAGGTTTCTATCATTGATGAGCAGATAGAAGGTAACTTATTTCAGATGTTGGACGAAGAAACAGATTCTGAGTAAGCAACTGTTCTTTCTGTAGTTTTTTTTGTCTTATGGAAATGTTGTGTTCTTTTGCAAGGTTTAGATTAACTTCCTTTATTGATGGACTGGAATTGTTGTGTTCTTGTAGGATTGGGAACCTGATCCGTAGTACCTTGATACGCCTGCTTTATGCGACTTGCCCATCACGCCCTTCTCGATGGATGTCAATATGCCGCAACATGGTAATAGCTTTTCGTACAAATTTCTTTTCGTCCAAATTTATTGGTATTCTGTGGACTTTTCGTTGCTGTAGTATGAACTATCTGAAGACCATGGAAATTTATTTGTTTCCTCATGATTGCCGCCATTGTGTTCAAAATGTTACTGTTACATGTGATATTATATATCTAGGTCTGCCTTCTTCTTCCCATAATCGATATAAATTTAGTTTTTTCTGCTGACAGGCTCTTGCAGCATCCGCTGGAAGAAGTGCTGAAACGAACAGTACAGTAATGATCCTGCTAGCGCAAGAGAGAACCTTGGAGATGATGATGAAGACATGGTTTCTAGCTCTAGTGGGAAATCTTTACGTGCCAATCCTGACAAAGAAAAAGCCTTGAGATATCGAACGAGAGTTTTTGCAGCTGAGTAAGTGACGGATATTTTTATAACCCACCCTCTCTAGTCAATACCTTTGACATCACTATTTTTGACGAGTCCCCCGGAATAGGTTTTTAATCGTAAATAAAATTTGATGGAAAATAAAACTTCGACTGATGTCTCGAAAGTGTATGCTGATGCTGAACCAAGTTTCAACAAGTTCGTGAAGGATTTCAGCATTGAGCCATTATTAAATGAAATTTTAAACTTTCAGTTAATCCTGAACACTTAATAACTTAATGGTTTCAGCTCTGTCAAAATGCACACTAATTTATATATGTGTGTTCTGAATTATGTCTTTATAGCTAAAGTAGCCCAACTGATTTTTCGACTTTAGGTGTTTGAGTCTTTTGCCAGAGGCTGTAGGAAAGGATGCTGCTCATTTTGATCTTTCATTGGCAAGGAAACTTGCTTCCGATAGACAAAGCTCAGGTGACTGGCTAGTTCTTCAACTACAAGAGCTGATATCACTTGCTTATCAGGTAAAGGAAAAGAATTAACTTTTTATAGCGCCATTTTAAGTATTCTGAAAACTGCTCAGAGGGATTTTTTAACAGAGACCAAATTCTTCAGATAAGCACTATTCAGTTTGAAAACATGAGGCCGATTGGAGTTGGACTTCTTAGCACAATTCTTGAGAAGGTGATGCTTTCTGGTAGTTACATGTAGTTCTCTCAGAAGTTGTCTCTTCTATTATTTTTCCCCACCACCCATTCTTTGCCTCATAACATGTGTTTCTGGCCAAGAATTTGCTAGCCTCCAAGTCATATTCACCTTTTTGATCTGGTGTGGTAGTTTACAGCAAAAATAATCTATAATTGTGTAATACTCTTGCAGTTCAAATTAGTAGCCGACCCTGAACTTCCTGGACATCTTCTGCTTGAACAATATCAGGTGCTCATGCAAAATTATTTCTTAACAAACAAAATTGTTTTAAGATTTTTAATGAAGGTAATAGTTAATCACAGTTGAACATAACAGGCTCAACTTGTATCTGCTGTTCGTACTGCCTTGGATGCAGATTCTGGCCCTGTTCTTCTGGAAGCTGGGTTACAGTTGGCCACAAAGGTGAGCATGACATCTGTAATGCTTTTCTCCTTCAGATTTTGTGCCTTACATTGCTAAATTAACGTGCGTAATCATTCCAGATAATGACCAGTGGAATAATAAGCAGTGATCAAGTTGCAGTCAAACGCATATTTTCTTTACTTTCACGTCCGCTCAATGACTTCAACGAATTTATATTATCCTTCATTTGCTGAATGGGTCACAAGCAAGGTGCGTAAGCAACAAAACGTTTAATTTCTTTTCTTTTTTTTTTCATTTGGCTTCACCGACTAGACTTGTTCTTGCAAATGTAGATCAAGATCAGGCTTCTTGCTGCACATGCCTCGCTTAAGTGCTACATATTTACATTCTTGAGAAAACACCATGGTGAGGTGCCAGTAGAATTTGAAGCGCTCTGCCATTGTTTTCCAAGAGTTCAGACCTGATTGGGAGGTACTGGATTCAGGTCCTAAGGGGATACAGTTATGTTTGCTTATTTCAAAACCTCAAAAGAAGTGTAAGTCAACACTTAATAGTACTATTTTGTCTCTTTTAGCTGAACACTTCTATCCTTGTGCTCCCTATCTTCTAATAAGATCTTTTGACTTGCTACTGCAGTCATCGATCTTAAATGAAATCCCGCCACATACTTTGTCAAGAAGGCTGCAGCCTTGTCTGGAAGAGGCATGGCCTGTGATCCTGCAAGCTTTGGTCCTGGATGCAATTCCTGTGAATCTTAGTGTAGAAGGAATTTCTGATAGGTCCTTAATATCTAGACATCGCATGGTTACACTAGAGGTTGAAGATTATCAGTTTCTATGGGGGTTCGCTGTACTTGTCTTATTTCAGGGGATGCATCCAGTGTCTAATACACAAGTAATACCTTTTGGCTCAGCTAAATTAAAAAATAGTGGAGACTCCAGCATTAAGGAATCTTCGTTCCAAGGCCTAAAGTTATATGAAATTGCTTTACCAGTTTTCTTATCTCTTTCTGCTGAAAGATTTTTCACCAGTGGCTTTCTTAGCATAGATCTCTGCCAAGAACTATTGCAGGTAGGTCCACTTTAAATATTTATATTCCTTTGAAATTCTTCTCACACCATTAGCTAATGAAAGGGTTTAAATATTGGTTGAAGCAAACACATGCTCCCTGTTTTAGAACACATAATACCTTGTGCCTTGTGGCTGGCGTCTGCTTTATCCATGTCCAAGCGCAATAGGCTGTTAGCTTTGATTATTTATCCACTACTCTGATTGAATCCATTTTCCTTTTGTGACTCATCCAGGCTTTCTCGTATTCCTTTTGTATGGACAGTTCATGGGATATTCTTGCAGTATCCGTCATACAGCAGGTACATGACTTGTTGATGTTACTGAAATCATCGCTTCTCATTGGAAATTTAGTTTCTAGATTATAACTGTAGCTTGCATTTATTCACTTTTCCTAAGATTGGAAATGAGGTTCAAGGACAGTTGTATATTTGTATTCTTTCTCTGTTCATTTCCCTTGTAGGAGAAAGTATTATATCACTCATCATTTTTTCTGTTACGCTGCCATAGGCATAGCAACAGATATTACATATTTCATGCTCATTATATCACTGTTAAATGAGTTTCCACGTACCAGCCGATTTCTGTTAACTCTTCATGACTATATATGCCTTGTTCGATCAGAAAATATGCAACTATTATATAATTTTGTTTTCACGTTTCAACAGATTTCACAAAACTGTCCAAAAGATTTTTTTGAAAGTGAGCAGTTTGCCTACTCGACCATTGAACTCTGTCTGGGGTACCTATTCAAAATTCTCCACAGGTGCGCACTTACCAGGAGATTTCTGAAAGCTGTGTCCAGTTCTGTTTATTTTGAACCTGAAGAATCATGTCAAGGAAAATTGCATCTGGAAGAAACTATAACAAAGGCGTCTTCTTTTCTGTTTCAGGCATAATGAAATTTCGCCAGATGATGATGACGTTTGGGATAATTTGCTCTCTCCTCTATTTATCACCATAAAGACACTAGTGACACGTTTTGAATTGAAGGTAACGTGTTAACTTTGAAGGATTCTTGCTATATTTGTTGCATTTCTGGATATCTGTTTTATTTGTTGCACTCCTCATATCTAACTAATGATTGCTGGTATGATGCAGTATCGTTTGATGTCGGCACCTCTGGCGTTACTGTTAAGTGGGTACAAGTGCATTCGGCAAGTCCCCACTGACGCCTACCTACCAAAAGCTCTTGAGATTGTGAAGTTTACCAATGAATTATTGCTTAAGCTTACCAGAACCTCGTCACAAAAACCTTCTACTGGTATGAAAATTGAATTCACAGTTAATGTGATAAATAATAAATAAGGGCGACTAGCAGTTTAGCTACCTGGGCCAAAACAATAACCTTGTTCTTAGATAGAAGCATATACAAAATACAATACTAATATACACTATGTGGCGTTTGCTCAAACAGAAATGCATCGCCAAGTGTTTGAAAGAATGAACAGACAATAAGTTTTTATAGAGATGGAACTGGGTTAACTTGTTGTCTACTAAGCTGATTAGGGGTTGTTATCAGATGGTGTCAATTTCTGTAAGAGGTTGGATTCTTTTGGATGGTATACCCTATCATTAAGTATAGATCTTTATGCAGATGCAGAATGGTGAAGTTGATGTGCTGCAACCGAAAGCTTTTGTTTCCATCTTTGAAACATTGAAAAGTTTGTAGACGCTGTTTAATCGAATCGTTTATTGCAGATGCCACTAATTTTGCTGCCGATAGGAGTGTCCATCTAAGAGCAATGTTTGGTGCTTGTGTTCACATGGTTAATGACCTGACTAAAGATTGTATGGACGGCATCCATCTTGTGGACAACAAGAGATCAGGGTTACGCAAGCTTCTTCAGTTGAAGCTTGCATTCTGTCTGGAACAACTATTTTCACTGGCTAAGCTTGCCTACAAGTTTGACTGTCCAGGAGATGAAACTGAGACCAATTCTCTCGGTAATGCCGTGTTGAAGAGTTGCCACATTACTATAGCAGCAGTAGTTAACGATTCCAATATGCAGGTAACTGAGACTTGCCTTCTTGTCATATATTAGTTATCAAGCTCTTAATAGTATTGGTTCAAACAATTTGCAGGTTCAATCTACTGCCTTACAAGTGCTAAAAAGCTTGGTACAGCGTAACAACAGCACAGAGGAGAAAAGTTTTGTGATCTTCTTTGTTGGGGAACTTATTGGAGATATCGTCAGTCTGATGCAGAGGGCGCTTCTGGTTGTTTTCTCGTTTCTTCCTTCCAATATCAACAGAATTTGCTTTCTTAGGAGAAAAGATAATTTTTGACTTCTTTTAGATTAAAACTATGATAACTGACTTGTTTCTTATTCTTTTGGGTAGAAACCTATGAATAAGGAATCGGTGGTTATAGCTGGTGAATGCTTGCGGTTCATAATGCTACTTCAGACACACTCAAATGTTGATGAACTTCAGAAGGGATTCATGAGCCTTTTTCTTGAATCCGTTCTTGTGGTATTTTCTAGGACTTCAGATGGCGTTTCTCAGGTTCCATTCTTATCACGGCCTGTAAATTCTGCATTAGAAATTTGTTGCTCCCGCTTAAGGCAGTTCGTAAACTTCACTTTTTTGTTTTTATGGATCAATATCAGGAAGTCCTCGAGTTAAGGAATGTATCTGTGAGGCTTGTTTCCCATTTAGCTCAATTGCCTTCTTCGGGTCTTCACTTTAAGGATGTTTTGCTGTCGTTGCCAACAACACACCGGCAGCAGCTTCAGGTTCTTGACTGCATCCAATTATATTTACTGGCCTATTCCTTTTATCAATCGAACTTATGCTTTATTTTCCTTATTATATTTTGCTGTCCGTTTGTTTTTTTTTTCTTAACTTATATTCTCGGTGATTCAAACTTCCATCTAGTATAGAATCAGTTAACATTTCCTGCAAAATAAGTTAATTGATGGGCTTGTTCTTTTAATGTTAGGATATTATCCGTGCTTCCGTTTCTCAAGATAGCGCCCTTCCGAAGCCAAAATCATTGATTTCACCAATGGATATAAAATTACCAGCACCTGTGGTAGCAACACCTGAGAAAGTTTCATCTTCTACGGATATGGTTAAAGCAGAAACTTTGTCCACGGTGCCAACAACAGTCAATCAGGTTAGCACAGTAGAAAGTGGAATCGACGAAGAGATTGATGAGGACGAAGATGATGATGACGATGATGATTGGGACACTTTCCAGTCTTTTCCTGCTTCCACAAATCTTGAAGAGCCAGAGCCAAAGACAGAAAGTATTGCTGAAGAGGAGCCAGACTTTCCTGGAAGCTCGTCTATTCAGGATGATGAATCAAATGAGACAACTCATTCACCACTTGCTGAAGAAGCTGATGATGAACATCTTGCATCTGACCGTGCCGGTGACACCACAAGAGAAGATTCTGTTGACGAAAGCAGCAAAGGGGTCGAAAAGGAGACATGTCTCGTAGAAGAAGCTCTTACAAGCGAGAATGACAAAACCTCATCCGATGATCATCTTGCTGAAATGAAGGAAGAATCAGTTGAGAATCTTAAGAGTTCTGAACCTGAAAATACTGGAGTTGATATCAATCCTACTTCTGCTGAAGCAGATTCTCCCTTAGATGATACATCAGATAATCTCGAACCGCAAAAGTTTCAAAAGCCACTCGAGGATGACCGTGATGGAGCTGATGTTGTTGTATCGGACAAGACAATGGCCGGAAATAAGAGCGAGGAGGATTAAACATTAGAGGACTAATACGTTAAACGCCTCTCTTTTTTTTTTCGTGAAAGAGTTGTGAGTTTGAGAGCTTATATAACTTTTACTGTGATCAATTATCATTCAGGTTGTGTTTTCTATCTGCGTCATTTCAATTGAGTTTGAGAAGTTATACAACTTTTGTTGTTGTTACAATTTCTTTTATTTAAAACCTAACCAAACCTGAATTAGAAACCTATATAAAATTTGATCAATTATCATTCAGGATTTGTTTTCTGTAACCCAAAACCTGAAATCCGAATCATGGGAGCCGAATAATCTAAAGCTCTTACAGAAATTAGTAAATCTAGATATTATTTAATATATAATGATACTAATAGAGCCAAGTAAATTTTAACAGTTAAGTAAATAACAGAACTTGGTTTTAAAAACACAAAATTTAACATTATCTGAGATATATTTTTCATATTCACTTGTCGGCACTGGATAAAATAGTGGTAATGGAGCCAACAATTACGGAAAGACGATAAAAATGAAGAGAGGTAATTGTAAGCACTACAGCTAACTGAGTGACCCTACAGCTAACTGAGTGACCCTACAGCTTGGGTCTAACGTTTCCACACACAAGTCAGTAGTCACAACATAACGACCTTTTTTTTTTAATTTCCCGCTCGTTAAGAATAAAAAAAAAGAAGGAAGTTACGAAAACCATTTGGATTAAAAAAAAAAAAAAAACACGGTGAATGTTACTCACAACATAACGGTCACATTTTGTTGTTAAAGTAAAAGGAAATTACGATAAGAAAAAAAAATGATCAGATCCTCAGAGGTGATCCTTATATATATATATATGTCATGGGACAGAATGAAATTTTACTCGCAATTAGTTGTTTCCTGACTCATTACGAAAACCCTTTCATACTAATTCCTCTGCTTCCGACGTTTGTTTGTGTCGATCTCCTTACAAAATTGCAGAACTTGATTTCGGCTTTCATCGAAACCTTAACTCTTTGAGTTTGCGAGAATGACGACGACGGCAAAGAACTGCAAGGCCAAATTGTCGGTGAGAAAAGATACCATCTTCAAGAAACACTCTTCTTCTTCGTACAAGAGACGAGTGGCGACGGTTCTCAAGAAAGCGTACGAGCTCTCGGAGCTATGCGGTGTCGACGTGTGCCTCATCTGGTACGACCGTGAAGGGAACCTCGTCAAGACTTGGCCCGAGGACGACGAAGCCAAGGTCAGGGCCATGGCCGAGCGATTCAGCAGATTAAACGAACAAGAAAGGAGCAAGAAAAGCACCAACCTCTCTCGGTTTCTAAACAAGAAGATGATGGAAGAGAGGAAGGCTTCTCTCAAAGCAAACGACAACAGATTCTCCCAGAAACTTTCAGAGTTTGAAGATTCCTTGGTGAGTCGCTTACTCATATTCCAAGAAAACCCTCTTCCTCTTCTTGAACCTGGCCAGGATCATGATCACACTTCAGCGGATCTATCTTCTGACGATGATCATCATCAAACATCGATCTTGATTCATCCGAGTACCACCGAGAGCCCTGCTGATTTGCCCACCACGTCGCCTTCGTCCTTGAACCCTCCGAGCAACTTCTCAGTCTTGTTGTACAACCATGACAATGGCACCTTCACGCAATTCCCCAACTCTGCTCTTCCAAGCTTTGGACAACTTCCGAATAATCAAGATTATGGTACTGATTACTTGAATTCGTTACTTGGGGAACAAGGCATGGGAAGCTACAACAACAGCTTTGAACAACTTCCGCATAATCAAGATAATGGTACTGATTACTTGAATTCGCTACTTGGGGAACAAGGCATGGGAAGCTACAACAACAGCTTTGATCTTCCTCTTCCTCTGATGCAAACACAAACCCCAAGTTTCCAGCAGTTTGATCATCAGTTCATGCAGACACAACCTGCGGTTCCATCTTTTGGATATGCACCGACCATGATGTTCTCATAAGGTCTCTTTTGCTCCAAGAACTGATAGTTGACTAGGTCAATCACTTTATTATCTTTCTGTTTTGCTATTTGATAATTGAGTCTCACGTTAAGTTCTAATTTTGAAACTGTCCGCTTTTCCTTGTTAGCTTGTGCAATTTTGTAATTCTCTGTTCATTCTTTTTCCTTAGTATAAATGTTAAATCTTTGGCTCTATTCTTTTTTTTTTGTGTGTTTTCCGTATAAATTTACCGAACTCATGTGTTACCTTAATCGTGACTCTAATTTGCAAAAGAGACAATCAACAAATGAGAAGTTGAATTTTGATCTCTTTAACACTTTGTAATCCTCACCTTGAATATATATATATATATACAGATCAGGTGTTCGACTAGCTTTTTGCAATTTGGTTTTGTTTATTTTCAGTCAGCCTTTTTGCTTGAAAGTTACCAATTTCAACAAAGACATTTTGTGAGTTTGCAGTTTCGTTGTTTACCTTGATTAATGGTTCCGTGTGGTTATATGACAAAACCAGAGAGGATTTCATTCTAAATTCTACTGGTTTCTTGTTATGAAGAATAGATAGTTTTCAAAAGTGTCTTTTTCAGGAGATTTGAGATTCTGGAAATCTACACTCAGCCCCAACTTGTGTTTGCTGTTCGTACTGCCTTAGATGCATATCACAAAGGTGAGCATGTCATCTGTCATGTTTTTCTGCTTCAGATTTTGTGCCCTTAGGTTGCTAAATTAATATTTTATTTGCTTTCACTCAATGACTTGGACGAATTATATTATCTCGTATTCCTTTCATATGGACAGTTCATGAGATTCTCTTGCAGTTCCGTAGTACAGAAGGTACATTATTACTTGTTCATGTTACTGAAACCATCTCTCATTGGAAGCTTAGTTTCTAGAACATCAGTTAGCTTCTAGCTATTCACTTAAACATCTAAATGCTGATGATTGCTGGTAAGATGCAGGAGCGTTTAACGACTGCTTCTTCAACAAGAGGGAAGACTGACAGTAACCAATTTCGGCAGTGAAGGGGATTTCAGGTTCCGGGAAAAGAAGAAAACCGGTGGGAGAAAGTCATAAAACCAATAAAAAGGTAATGAACTTGGATATTTGGTCTGAAGATTTAGGAAACCTAATGTGACATAAATGCTTCCGTCTTGTAGTTACGTTGCTTTTGTAGAAATGACAACACGGCCGGTGTAAACTTGGTTCAACAGCAAGTAGCCGCCAAATAGACAATATGCCCAAAACGCGGCGTTTCTCTATAACCGAGGAAATGGAGGGGCTTTTATGCAAAAAGGGACTATGCGAGGGTTCAGTTTGCAATATTGTTTTCTTTTTCTTTAATGGTCGTAAACCCAATACACAGTCACAGACCGCCTTTTTGACTGGCAAAAACCTTAGAGGGCTCTCTTAAACCCTTAACACTGCGCCGCGTTCTTCTCCCATAAACAATTTTGTCCTCAAATCCCTCAATTGGTTCCATTTCGTAACGTAAGGTTTCTTCTATCTCTTCTTCTTTCAATCACTAATTGCTTTCCCGAGCAATCGCGTCGATTTCAATTTTCATCGTATTAGGAAAGGATTCAAGTAAAGAGACGACTTTGAACTTGGTTTTCTCCCTTTCGTTGTGTCGAAAGTCATCACCTTTTCACACATAAACCCTAATTCCGGCTAACTTGTTTCAACAGGTTTCGATGGCTATTGACGGGAGTTTCAGTCTTAAACTTGCGTTGGAAACGTTTTCTGAACGTTGCCCCAAGGTGGCAGCTTTTCCATTTTTCAATTCGATTCTCAGCAAAGTAAGTTCTAGTTGTTGTTTACTAAGCGTGACCCAGAAAAGATGGATTCGAGTTTGTTTGAAATGTTTTTGTTTTGTGCTTTTTTAGGGAGAAGACGTGGTGGATAACGAAGAGGTGATTAATGCTTTGTCGGATGTGTTTCTTCACCCTGAGCTTACGATTCCACTGGTTCATTACTTCCTGCCTATTATAAGAAGAGTTGTAGATAGAGTGGTGGGTCTTCTTCATCTAGTGGGTGATCTAAGCTCAAGTACTGACTGCTCAGACGATGGGACAGTCTTGGAAAATGCTATGAAGGAAGGTGTTAGTGTAGTTGATTTCTATGTTCGGCGTGGACAAAGGCTGGAGCTTCATGAATGTGCTTGTTTGGCATTCAGTCGTGCTCTTCATCTAAACACGTCCTTGCTAGGGTAATTACTTTATCGCCTATTTATATTCTCGAGGCTAGAAAGAATGTACATGATGAGATTAGTCATGTGGGCCAGCAATAAAGCTAAGACATATCTGCTTAGAGTTTACTTTGGTTTAGCTAAAATAAGCTCGACTAGTTTCCTAACAAAAACGTTTCTAATTTGTAGGTCTATTCTAAGTTATTTTAAGAAATCTCCACCACCATACGAGCGGATTCTTGTGAAAGAAATCATTTCTGAGTCGCAGATGGAGGTGGGCTTGTTACCTTTGACATTTGTACATGTTAGAACATCCTATGTACATCATATGACATCGTTATTTTTCTGTTTTTTAGTCTTTTGTCGAATCATTGAATATTTTTTTTTCTCCCCTGAATCAGGTTACTACAGCTGAATACTTGCTTTGTCTTCAAGTATCATATCGTTTTCTGGTTATTAGACCTGAGGTTTTCTCTAAGTTGTGGGATTGGTCCCGTTACTTGGAATCCATGAAAAGGCTCTTAGACTGTCCTAGACAAAAAAGGCATTTCTTGGAAAAGCATCGAGAGGCTGTGTGGTGTGGGATACAAATTCTTTCTATTGTTTTGAGATGCAGTGACAGAATGGCAGGATGTTACGGTTTTGAAGGAGAGGAAGCATTCTCATGCTTGCTACGGTAATGCCTTTTTAGCTGTACTCAAGATTTCTTAAGTCAGTTTTCGTCTTAAGTTTGGTTTCTGAAGGGTTATTTTCTTTGATACATTCAGCTGGGAAGAGTTTTGTCAGGATATAGAAATCGAAAAGGCTGGATCATACATTCAATTGCCAACATACAAGGGGTTAAGGTCTTTTCAAGACTTTAGTACCCTTGCACCTGGGATTCGCAGGCAACAATCAGCAGGGGTAGAAGAAAAGGAGCCGTGGGTGAAGATTCGGAGGCTGGACACCTGGTTGGTTTACTTTCTATTTCTTTTCAAATAAATTTCTCCAATTATGCCACATGAACTTGGTGTTAATTTTCTCATTTGGGGTTGATTCCTCCTTCCTCTTCAATTCAGGGATGCCAAATCTTTCTCTGAACCATTTGAAATTCACTCTAGGGTGAAGAAATCTTTTGAAATGGTCTCATTGGCTGTTAGTCAAAAGCGACCTGTTCTTCTGTACGGTCCCTCGGGCTCCGGAAAGTCTGCCCTCATTAGGAAGTTGGCTGATGAGAGTGGCAACCATGGTATGGTATATTTTTAATATCTACGCATATTTATCTCATATGTTTTTGTACTTGAACTAAATTCAAGGAACTTTCTACTTTACTGGAAGAGGAAAAGCAACTATCTTGAGATATTGCTTTGCGTACTTATACATAGTGTTGCCACTGTTAAAATGAAGGCCTTAAACTGAATTATTTCTCACTATATTTTGTTTCTTCTTTTATTTTTGGTAGTTGTATTTATCCACATGGATGATCAACTTGACGGTAAAACGTTGGTTGGCACTTATGTGTGTACTGATCAACCTGGCGAATTTAGATGGCAGCCTGGCTCACTTACTCAGGTTTGTTGCATGGAATTCAGATGGCAGTCTGGCGGTATCTATCCTCCTACGATTACGTTAATATTTTTCTTTTTTCATCTTGGCAGGCTATTATGAATGGTTTCTGGGTGGTTCTTGAGGACATAGACAAAGCTCCATCAGATGTCCCCCTCGTCTTGTCACCTTTGCTGGGAGGCTCATGTTCATTTGTGACCAGCCATGGAGAGGTAAGTACTCTCTATTTGCTGCTCTCTAGCTTCATTTGTGGAACATTATTTTAGGGCACACACTTTTTGTATTACTCTATTTTAGGTATGTGTATTTTTCCTCGAATATGTATTTCAGAGCTTCTTGACTTTTTATCTTTCGCAGGTGATACAGATAGCAGAGAGTTTCCAACTGTTTTCAACCATATCTACACCCGAATGCAGTGTATCACACATCAGGGAAGGTATATCTTGCCGACACTAATTAGTTTGACAGCTAGGTATTACATTCGCTGGCCTGATCCTGCGCTAGATCTGCGATTGATATATGTGTTCTTGCTAAAGCAATGCGATCTAGGGGTGACATGGTTGTAAATTGGGCCAAAGGCTATTTTAGTTGGATAATCTTGAAACCTGCAACTTAACATTGGAGTTTATTGCTTGAAGCATAAAGCCAAATGTCAATAGAGATTAAGAGACTCAACAAACGCCTGTTATAATGAATTGTCATGTTGGCTATTGTTCCCAGTTAAAGGCTAATGTAGCGATTGATTAATATGGCCTTTCGCAAGTAACCAACCTACCTCAAAGTGCGAATTTCCAATTTTTGTTATGTCCGCAACTCTTAACTTTTTACGAGTTCTTGTAGCTACTTATATTAGCACGTGGCTTTAGAGCCTAGGGAATCCCTTACTTTTTTTTGCTGCAAATGAGATTCGTTTCAGGAAATCTTATTTTATTTTTTGTTTGATTTTCTTGGATGTAGCTGGAAATTCTCTAAGTCCTCTTTGGAGGAGAATTGTTGTTTATCCACCAGATCGTGAAAGCTTGCAAAATATTGTGGGTGCTCGGTATCAAAACCTAATACCTATTGCGGAGAAACTTATTGGTAGGTTCCTCCTGCACATAAGCCCCTTGATATGAATTCTGTACTCACAGTGAAACTATTCCATCCTTGCAGAAACTTTTGAAAATGTCAACTCTGCTCTTCGTCCCCAATTTTCTGGTTCAAAAACTGAAAACTCAGCTACTTTCAGTTCTCCTAGTAGATTTTCACTGAGGTAAGCATATATCAACGAGTTTTCTTGTTCTTAATGTATTGGTCAATCTATTCTTTCTGAACGGTCATCGTTTCCAGAGATCTGCTCAAGTTGTGTGAACGGGTTCAGGGTCTGCCCTCGTATGATAGTCATGCAATTTCTCAGGAGGTCAGAGTCTTTGAATTTTGCTTATATTAGCTTCTCATTCTAATTTCATTTATTTAATTTGGCGTTTTTTGTGCTTTTTCCTCAGGCAGCAGATATATTCTCTGCGTCTTATATGTCAACTCAAAACCGAGTGACAGTAAGTGAAATTGTGGCTAGCGTTTGGAATGTTCCTGTTCCAGAATCTCAGCATAAGCCCCCAATACAGGTATCTTAATGTTCTTGAATGTGTGGTTCCTTGCTGTTTTGAGATTGTTTACTAATTTTCCAGTGAACTGCAGGAACTTTCTAAAACTCTTAAAATTGGCAGAGTTTCTCTACCACTTGGTGAAACTGCGGTTAGTTTTTAAGCATCTCCTTCCTGTAGATATAAATATTGAGATGTCAAAGCCTTATTGATCTGCTTTTTTTGTTTCAGTCACATGACCGATCGAGGTTTGTTGAAACACGCACATCCACACGGTTACTTGAGAAAATAGCTCGCTCTGTTGAGTTCAACGAGCCAGTTCTCTTGGTAGGAGAAACAGGGACTGGGAAAACTACTCTAGTTCAAAATCTTGCACAGTGGATCGGACAGAAACTGACAGTTTTGGTCAGTTTTGACGTACATTCTTGTCTATCGTAGTTGTTTCATATAATTTATGATTTTTTTTTTGTTCTTTTTTTTTTTTTTGCAGAACTTGAGCCAGCAAAGTGATATAGTTGATCTATTGGGAGGTTTTAAGCCTATTGATGCAAAGCTTATGTGCAGAATGCTGTACAATGAATTCATTGAATTGGGAAGAGTTTCGAAGATGAAGGTATTTAGCACTTACTCTCTCTTAGAATTCCGCCTGCACTTATTCCTAACCAGATATGTTTGAGAATGAATTTAGCATTTTCCTGAGTGATGAGTCCTTTTCGTTTTTTGTATCCAGGATAATTCAGACGTTATGAAATGGCTGCGAAAAAACTTTAGAGCCAAGAAGTGGGATACATTTTTGGGAGGGTTAAAGAAAACTATTGACCATCACATTAAAAGTGGGGAAGAAAGGTCTAGATCTGGTAGGAAGAGGAAGAAACCGGAAGAGATTGAGAATTGGACTTGTCTGTCCGAGAAAGTAAAGAAGATTCATCAACAGATTTGTTCAGGTGGAATGGTTTTTAAATTTGTCGAAGGTGCATTTGTGACTGCCCTCAGGGAGGGGTATTGGGTTTTGCTAGATGAAGTGAACTTAGCCCCACCGGAGATATTGGGCAGGCTCATTGGTGTTCTTGAAGGAGTGAGAGGATCACTTTGTTTAGCTGAGAGAGGGGATGTAATGGGCATTCCCAGACATTTGAATTTCCGTTTGTTTGCCTGTATGAATCCAGCCACGGATGCTGGCAAGCGAGACTTGCCGTTCTCCTTTCGTAGCAGATTTACAGAGTATGCTGTGGATGATGACTTGTGTGACGATGACCTGGAGATATTTGTGAGGCGATTCTTAGGTGGACGTGAATCTGACAGTAAGTTAGTAGGCAACATTGTTTGCTTTTACAAAGAAGCTAAAAGGTTATCTGAAGAATGCTTGCAGGATGGTGCTAATCAGAAGCCACAGTATAGCTTAAGGTCTCTTTACCGTGCGTTAGAGTATGCGATAAAAGCAGAAGGTATCGGCGGATTTCAGAAAGCATTATATGATGGATTTTCCATGTTTTTCCTGTCCTTATTGGATGCTTCCAGTGCTAAGATCATGAAACCAGTCATAGAAATTATCTCAAAGGAAAGTAGCCGAGCCCAACCACTTCAAAGATACTTGGGAGAATTAAAAGGCAGTTCTGATGAATTTGTCAAGAAATATGTTAAGACGAAGAGTGTGATTGAACACCTTCATCATTTGGCGCATGCAATTTTTATCAAAAGATATCCTGTTCTCTTACAAGGACCAACATCCAGTGGAAAAACAAGCCTTGTCAAATATCTTGCAGCAATAAGTGGAAACAAATTTGTTCGAATCAATAATCATGAGCAGACTGATCTCCAAGAATATTTAGGTTCTTATATGACTGATTCTTCGGGGAAGCTTGTATTTCATGAAGGAGCGTTGGTGAAGGCAGTCAGGGATGGTCATTGGATTGTCTTAGATGAGCTAAATTTGGCCCCATCTGATGTCTTAGAGGCATTAAACAGACTGCTTGATGACAATAGGGAGCTTTTTGTGCCCGAGCTGTGTGAAACAATCTCAGCGCATCCTAATTTCATGCTCTTCGCTACACAAAACCCTCCTGCTTTATATGGTGGACGGAAGATACTGTCTCGAGCTTTTCGTAACCGTTTTGTGGAGATTCATGTTGATGAGATTCCAGAAGATGAACTGAGTGAAATTCTTTTTGAGAAGTGTGAGATTGCAAAAAGTCATGCTACAAAAATTGTTGAAGTAATGAAAGACCTGCAGCGCAACAGGCAGAGTAGCAAAGCTTTTGCTGGAAAACATGGATATATAACTCCAAGAGATCTATTCCGGTGGGCAGATCGTTTTAGGGCTTATGGAGGTAAATCTAATGAAGAACTAGCCAGAGAAGGGTATTACCTACTTGCAGAAAGGTTGCGTGATGATACTGAGAAGCTAGTCGTTCAAGAGGTGCTTGATAGACATTTCCGGGTCAGTCTTGCAAAAGATGATGTGTACAAAGAGGTAAGTTTTGTTTTCTAGTTTGAAACTTTTATGAAAACTGTTTTTGAACTCGTTCATTTTAAGTTGCCTGATATAAGTTTAAGTGGTTGGTCTTCTAACTTCAAATATCCAACGGATGTAGCTGTGTCATACCTTGAGCTGCTTGTTCTTGATCTTTTGCATTTTTAGAGCCACTGACTTTCATTCTGATGAATTATGCTTCAATGAAGCTGTTGGTCTTACTAAGTTATTACTAGATTTTGCTACTTACGGTACTCTGATGTAGATAATGATCTTTTTTTGTTCTGTTTTGCTTTTTTTATTTTTTTTGCCCAGGGACTTCTAAAGTTGGATCAGCCATTTTCCATGTAATTGCCTTTTCCCTCATATTTCTTCTATTACTGAATCAATATTTTTCGAGCTTTTTTGTTTTATCTTGTACACTCTGAGCTTAATTTCATGGTGCTATTATATTCAATCTTCATATAGGGAAAATAAAACAGTCACCTGGACTCGAAGTATGTGGAGACTATTTTTTCTCATCGAACGTTCTTATAAACTGCGCGAGCCTGTTCTTCTTGTTGGTGACACTGGAGGAGGCAAAACAACAATCTGCCAACTACTGAGCAAGTATAAGGAGCTACGACTGCACATCCTTAACTGTCATCAATACACAGAAACATCTGATTTCCTTGGTGGGTTCTTTCCTGTGAGAGACAGATCCAAATTAGTCATGGAATACGAGAATCAAGTCAAGCAGTTGAAGCTCTCTGAGGCATTGGCATCTTTTAGCCAAGATATTGATCTTTCTTCAGATATTGGTAGAGCTGAAGTGTTGATCAAAGCAATAGAGGCAATTCTGGAGAAGTACAAAAATGATTCAGTAATAGGAATGGCGGTCACACCGCAGAGTATTGATGTCCTTGAAAACATAAGGAACAATATGGTGATGCTGTATCAAAAGTGGCGTGCAATTTTTGTGTGGCAAGATGGCCCCCTTGTGGAAGCAATGAGAGCTGGAAATATCTTTCTTGTGGATGAGATATCTTTGGCTGATGATAGTGTATTAGAAAGACTGAACAGTGTGTTGGAGCCAGGCAGGAAATTGTCGTTAGCTGAGAAAGGTGGTCCCGTCTTGGAGGAAGTAGTAGCTGATGAAAAGTTTTTTGTTCTTGCTACCATGAACCCAGGTGGTGATTATGGAAAGAAAGAATTGTCACCTGCACTACGTAACCGTTTTACTGAGATATGGGTCCCTCCTATTACAGAGACTGAGGAGCTCAGAAGCATTGCTTCTTCTGTCCTTTCCAATTCAAAGGAATCTAATATCGTAGATCCCATTATCAACTTCTGGGAATGGTTTAACGGGTTGCAGACTGGAAGAACGCTTACTGTCAGAGATCTCCTCTCTTGGGTTGCGTTTGTCAATGTGATACATGAGAGTTTAGGTCCAGTATATGCTATTCTTCATGGAGCATTTCTCGTGTTACTTGATGGTCTAAGTCTTGGAACTGGTCTCTCTGGGAGAGATGGTAAAGATCTGAGGGAAAAATGCTTCTCTTTCCTCTTACAACAGCTTAAGGTTCTCACTAGCGATACACTCCCTTTGGATCTTTCAAGAATGGAGCAATATGGCTGGGGTGATGCCAAAACAATTTGTCATGAAAGTAAGAGTGTTCTGCATGGGGACATGTTTGGCATCAATCCTTTTTACATAAGTAAAGGTGATGAAACTCCTGAGATTGGTGGATTCGAGTTCTTAGCACCAACCACCTGCAGGAATGTGTTGAGAGTATTGCGTGCAATGCAGCTTTCAAAACCAATTTTATTAGAAGGTAGCCCTGGTGTTGGAAAAACAAGTCTGATAATGGCGTTGGGTAAATATTCTGGCCACAAGGTTGTACGAATAAATCTTTCAGAGCAGACTGACATGATGGATTTGCTGGGATCGGATTTACCTGTTGAAAGCGATGAAGACATGAAGTTTGCGTGGTCTGATGGAATTCTGTTGCAGGCTCTAAAGGAAGGCTCGTGGGTTTTGTTAGACGAGCTGAATCTTGCCCCACAATCCGTTCTAGAGGGTTTGAACGCCATTTTGGATCATCGTGCTCAAGTCTTCATCCCAGAACTAGGCTGTACCTTTGAATGCCCCCCGACATTTAGAGTTTTTGCATGTCAGAATCCTTCTTCTCAAGGTGGTGGCAGGAAAGGTCTTCCGAAGTCTTTCCTTAACCGATTCACGAAAGTGTATGTGGACGAGTTAGTGGAAGATGATTACCTCTTCATCTGTCGCTCGCTTTACCCATCTATTGCCAGTCCATTACTTTCAAAGCTAATTGCTCTTAATAGACAACTACATGATGGTACTATGGTATATCGAAAATTCGGTCATGATGGCTCACCATGGGAGTTCAATCTACGTGATGTGATCAGATCATGCCAGTTTATGCAAGGTAGTAGCTATAGTCATTTCGATTTTTCATGTTAGCATATCCAGGCGACAGTAGTTGGCTAGTTGCTTAGACTAATTTTGAGTTCTCGTGTCGTTTCAGGGGCAAAATATGACTTAGAAGTTGAAAGCTTTCTCAATGTTCTCTATGTTCAAAGAATGCGTACCGCAACTGACCGCAAAGTAGTTCTGAGTATCTATAAGGCTATTTTTGATAAAACCCCGTCTATAAATCCGTATCCTCGGGTTCAGCTAAATCCTGGATACTTAGTAGTGGGAACTGCTGCTATTAAACGAAATATCACTCAGTCTAATATTTCCGGTGAGCAGTTGAAGATTTTGCCTGAAATCCGTCAAAATCTGGAAGCCGTTGCACATTGTGTGCAGAATAAATGGTTGTGCATCCTAGTCGGACCATCGTCATCTGGAAAGACTTCAGTGATCAGAATATTAGCTCAGTTAACAGGATTCCCACTTAATGAATTAAGTCTTTCATCTGCGACTGACAGCTCTGATCTACTCGGTTGTTTTGAGCAGTACAATGCATTCCGTAATTTCCGATTGGTGGTCGCTCGAGTTCAGCATCTTGTTGATGAGTATAACAGTCTGTTTTCACAGTCTTCCCAGGAGACCCTTTTGAGCAAAAGGAAAAGCCTAGTTTCCAGCTGGCTTTCCTTTTTATATAAGATTGATTCCTGCCTCTTGGAAAACCCTTCATCCTTCTTGAACGACTCTGACTCACTCTCCAAATTAACTGAGATTGTAGAATATCTGAAACAGGTCTTGGAGGAAGGTCTTTTGCCCGTTAGTTGGTCAAAAAAGAGTCTGGAACAAATCACGAAGACAATAGTGAAGCTGCAATCTGATGAGAAAAAACAGTCAACGAAATTTGAATGGGTGACTGGAATGCTGATAAAGGCAATAGAAAATGGAGAGTGGGTTGTTCTTGAAAATGCAAATCTCTGTAATCCCACGGTAATATAATCTCTCTTTTTAATATACTGCTACGATTTCATTTCTTTTGGGTTTTACCATGTGAGCTTTCATGGGTTTGCATGCATAATTTTTTACCAATTAGAGACAACTCTAATAATTTCCTTTGTATCTAATTGCCATCATTAACTTAAATTTCAGGTACTTGATAGGATCAACTCTTTGGTGGAACCTTGTGGATCAATCACTATAAATGAATGTGGGGTTATTGATGGCGAACCTGTCACTGTTATTCCACACCCTAATTTTCGTTTGTTCCTGTCTGTTAATCCCAAATTTGGGGAGGTGTCAAGAGCAATGCGAAATAGAGGTGTCGAGGTATTTATGATGGGGCCACATTGGCAGCTCAATGAGGAAGGCTCTAACAATGATGAGCTTGTGCTGAGAGGTGTGAAAAGGTTTCTTGCTCTATCAGGTATTCCAGGTGACAAGCTGGTTGCTTCCATGGCCAAATCACATGTTCATGCATGGCGTAGTGGTCAAAGCATTGGTGTACGGATCACGTATCTTGAGCTTGAACAGTGGGTTCACCTCTTCCAACTGCTGCTCATGAATGGTAACCAACTTCTGTGGAGCTTACAGCTAAGTTGGGAGCACATCTATCTCTCTTCCCTTGGAGTAACTGATGGAAAAGATGTTGTTGATCTTGGGCGTGATACGTATTTGTCAGATATTGAATCATTTATGGGTGGGAATATGTGCCTGTCTGGGGGATGGCCGAAGCCTTTCAACTTGAGAGACTTAATGTGGTACTCAAGAGAAACAACTGTTAGGCAGAATTGCATGTATCTGGAGTTTCTAGGAGCTCAGTACGCATCACATCAGTCTGAAATAAGCTTCAATGTCAAATTGAGAGATAGGGAGTTGGCTGCTGGGGAACCGAGAATAATTTATACTGCCGATTCTTGGACGTTAAATAAAATCTTGTTTCCTAAAGCCTTGATTGGGTCAACTCGTGCAGCAGATACTGCAAAATTTGACCATGATTTGGCTCCAAAGAAGCTAAAGAGGCTATTGTATGCTGCCAACTGGACAATGGAACAGGCAACCGAAGAGGATATTCAACTCTATCTGTTGTGGATTAGTTGGTTTGGGTCCAGGCTGGAACAATACTGTCCCTTTTTCCTATGTTTTCTCAATATGTTGAAAGATGAGTTGCAGCATCCAATCTGGAGTCATATATCCAGATGTCGAAAAAACCTGAAATCCCTCTGCAAATTGGATCCAGATGCTGTTCCAATCCCGATGATGTCCTCCAAGTTGATTGATATAGCAGCATCAAATGACCAGTCAAAACCTTTTAGTAAACCCCTCTTTGAGTCTCTCAGCTCTCTTGGCGTTCTCCGGCTTTCCTATCAACAGTGGCTTGCAGAAAGTAACTACAACCACACCGATGTATCCTCTTTTATCCGCTTTCTGGATTCCCTTCGCGCATTGGAGAAGAAAATTCTTTGCGAAATTGTTGGATCACCTTCTTTCAGTGTGTTGATTCAGTTGTACACTGAAGTTATTGAAAAGCATTCATTCTTTTGGTCTGATTTGGTCTCGTCTACAGATGAGTGTATATTGTTTTCCTTTTGGTCACTGATAAAGGCTGTCAAAAAGTTGCACAGTTCTTTTCCTGAAGAAGTTCATGTAGTTCTGGTAAGCCTACCTTTCAGTTATCCATTTTCTTTTTCCCTTCAAATTATTGTACTGGTTGCTCAATAATTTCTGCTTTCTACTGTAGGAGGAAAGCAAAAATATCAACAATATAGCTTTACCTGGTGAGCCAGAAAAGTCTTTACTATGGGCTTATGGGGGCCATCCTTCCTTGCCGGTATCTGCAGAGTTGTACCTTAAGCAGCAGAAATTTCTACAGCTCTGCAGCACAGTTTGGCCATTAAAATCAGAATCAGATGAACAAGGTTGGATATCTGAAACGTTTGATACTACACCTTTGATGGTTCTGTTAGAGAAATTAAATTCTCTTCTGACATTTGTTGGGTGTTGGCAGGAAATGATCATCTTACCAAAGCCATTGCATTTTCTGGCCCTGAGTTATGTTTGCTTGCCTTGGAAGGTAATTTTTCTTAATGAATATTTGCTCATCTATGTTTCACTTTACTTATCTCAAATACAAGTATGTTATGTCCAAGAAACACAGAGCACTATCTATATTCTTGAAATATGATTGATTGTTGTGGCTTAACGTAGAAGTATATGAAACTGAGGCACTTACTGTATAGAATATTCAGAAAGTACGGCAAGAGAACTTGGGTGAAATATGCTAAATGTTTCTTAGTGATATCTATGTATGAAGGATATACGATGCCTTTTATATTGAGTGTTTGATATCATTTTTGGTATTTTTTGCCATTTTTGCAAAGGTCACTTTTGTGATCAAACTAGCTTAAATTTTTAGGGAAAATATAAGCTGAAATGAGACTTGCTCAATCAGTTGATAATATTGTAGCTGTGATTCACATTATTGCATTTTCTGTTTTTTCCTTTCAAAATATACAGGTCTTTGCATTTCATCATACATTGCCGACAAGGATGATGCAGCTGCTGTTCAGTTGGATGAGATCAACCAGGTTTGTGTTCTTTATTCTACCGTGTGTAATCAGATGTCTCTATCTGCTACTCACAATTGACCATCCTCGTCAGATGTTTTTGGAGAGGCTGGAACGAGAGAAGAAGAGACTGGAGGATAGAATGGGTTTCAGTGAGAATGATAATATTGAAAATAAATCTGCTGCATGCTGTGTTTTCCTCCCAGAGATTGTGGCTACAGGGACTGGCTTTAACAGTTGGGTGAAGATATGTTCTATTGCTAGAAGTGAAAGTAGTTCGTTAGATGTAGAGTTACTTGCTGTACTTCAGCACCTCTTGGTGGCTCGATCTACTGAACATAAGGTTAGTGAATATTTGGAATAAAATGTGCATGTGGTACACTACTCTTTGTAAATCTCTGGTTTAAGTTTCCTGTTTACTTCTGTAAAACTTACTTTTTGAGTTGCAAGGATCTTTTGGACGTTCGAAAACTGCTTAAACCTGCTCTAGAGTATTCGTTATCCTCAACAAGACCTCCACAGACTCTTGTAGCTCATCAGAAACTCTTGTGGGCAATTGATGCCCGTGCCTCTGTCCTCCGAGGTAAATAAAGTCGGATATCCAGTTATTTTTTATCTCTACTAAAGTAAACTGGCTGATTATCTTTGGCTTTGTTGCAGTGGACACCAAAATTGCTGGTTTTGTTCTCGAAATGTGGTACTGGTGGCATTCTGTTCTGTGGAAAAATAGTCAAATCGGTCTCATGGTATACAAAATTAAATGACTTCTGTTCAGTCGTTACTTAGATTGCGCATTATGTAACATCTTTCTTTCATCTCATTCATGTTCACGGGGCCTACAGAGTATCTCAGAGATCGGTGACTGTCGGGTTATGTCGCCTTCTATGCTAACCCACCCTGTGAAAGCAGCTACCGTTGATCAGATTCTGTAAGTGATGTATCTCCATTATGACGTTGTGAAATCTTAACATTTGGTGTGGCAGCTAACATGTTCGATAGTTTTCCTGAAGTTGAGTATATCTAATAGTCATTTGCCACAATTATTGATGCGTTGTACTGTGATTGCAATGCTTACCCTCCAGAATAATACACTTTGAATGTTGTATGATGGAATACTATGGTTCCATTAACAAAAAGTTAAAGCTCTTTTTATTAATTTATGCAGGGAACATGCTTTTGCTGTTAAGGACTATGCTGTTCAATCAATGAAATTTCTTTCTGCTTCACGAGTTCTATGGAAAAGTTCACAATCCTATCAAGAGATGCCTGGTTCTTTACTGTCAATAGCGCGTTCCCTTTTCCAGCAGGTATTGAAGTCGTCATAAGTTTTAATAGTATCATCCGTTTCTTGTCACACTGATTTTGATCATGATTTCGACCTCTGTAGATGGTGTATACACACCAAAAGTCATTTGAGCCAGAAGTGTTTGCGGAAATTAAGTCTGCATTTCATGCGCTTGAGAAGAAGCAGAACGAGGTCTAATTCCAAAAATTGTTTTTTCCATTCTTCCTTTCCTCTTTCTTGTAAAACATATTGGAATCTTCTTATATGTTTTGATTCTTTGTGGAGAATAGCTACGCCTCCAAGTTTATGCTTCTCTTTTCGTTTATGCAGATGGATGGCATTAAGTCTCTCATTTCACTAATCCGCTCATCAAGCCATCAGAAATTGAAATCTGTTACTCACTCATTTGTCGAACCATTGGCGAAACATCTTTATCTTGAGTGCTCATCAAATGGTAGTGAATATAATTATATATAAGCTGTAACAATTTTAGACTCGGCAAGATAAACCGTCCTCGACGTGTGTAATGTTCTTACAGCTTTATGCCTAACTTTTGTAGAATTCTACTCCAATCTTGGTCTGGCATGGATTTATCTTGGAGGACTACGCTTCAATCTTTTGAATAGCTTGGATGTTATAGATCCAGCCATGAAGATCACATGTAAGCTGGCAGAACTACAAGAAAAAATTTCATCGCTGAAGCTAAACATAGAGGTGGTTGCTCTTTGCATTGTGTAGATTCACAACAGCAGTTACATATTTGTTGTTTTTTTGATTGACCTATATCAATGTATATACAGGTCCGGGAAGAATGTGAGTATCTGTCTGGATTGCTTTACACTGGAGACAATGACGAAAGAACTGAATATACATTATCTAAGCTCAAAACTGAGCGTAAACAGTTGCGAAGAAAGGTATGTAGCAGCCACTGTAGTTCCCCCCCGTCCCCTTTTTGCTGCGTGATTATAATATGACTTATCACACCTCCCGACTGTTCACTTGTTGTGTCTAATGTTTTCCTTCTGAAACAGGTTATTTTTCGCTCTGATCCTAATAAGTACCAGAATTTGAGAAGAGCGCTGGATGAGTTTGCGGGATTTCTCACACGTCCAATTGGTCTGGTCAAGGATATTGAAAAGCTTGACTGGAACCAGGTTCTTGAGCAAGTTTTCAACTGGCAGGAGACGGCAACATCTTTTGTTGATCGGCTGTCCAGTGACTATTCCGAATATATTGATATAACTCAGCCAATACAAGTTTCGGTATACGAGATGAAATTGGGTTTATCACTCTTTGTCTCTGGTGCTCTCTTGGGCAAAATTCTCAACAGATTTGACATAGACACGGTTGACTCAGTCATGGTACTTAACCTTTTGTTTATAAAAATGTTTGTACATATCATTTCGTGTACAAAAAAATTAATGACTTATGATCCTGGCAGGAAACAATCTATGCCTTAATGAGATTTCCAAGGGGATCCTCCTTAGCTTCATCTACCTACATTGAGAGCTTGCCACCGCTGCACCTTTCTCATGATGCAGATTCTCGTGCTAAGTCCTTAGGTTTGGATGTTGGCTTGCTGCACAAACTTATCTCTGTTTCAAGTGCAGAAGATTCGAGAAAAGTAATGTTTCTTATGATTCCCTGAATTGCATAATGAAAAGTACTGTCAGACTTTTGAAAATTGCGCATGTATTTATTATGCTCTGCTTGTTTATTGTAGGTCTCCGAGTTGCAACTCAAAATTGCTCTATATAAAAATCTGCATGCTCGTGTTTCGCATTTTGTTGCAAACAGTGGGATAATGGATAAAGCTTCTTTTGAGGTAAAATATTTGGTTAGTTGTATGCATGTGAATATGTTATTTAACGTTGCAAGAATTCCATCTGTAGATATTGGATAGCATATATTTTGAATTGGCGAGAAATTGGATGGAGATGAAGTTTCAAGTAAGAACGAAGGCCGACGCTCTTTCTGGGCTGTACAAATTTCGTTCCCGTGACTTCAAAATTGAGAGTGTCATGGAAGTAGATATATCTGCCCTTGGCAAGTACTTCCCAAATGATAGTTTCTCAGAATGGCAAGAGTATCTGGCTGATGATGATATGAAGCTTATGGTAAACCTATTATTCTTATGCATTATTGGAACTTGTAAATTCACTCGTTTATCACTTCTGATTTTTCTTTGTTCTCCACAGACGCAAACTGACCAGGATGACGAAAATTTGGAGGATGATTGGGACTTGATACAGGAGCATGTGGATAATATATATAGCACACATAATGAATTATTTGGTTTCTGTGTTCTCTCTGAAAAGGTATTGCCAACAAGCTTTTCTATATTGAAATCTGCAATTGTTGCATTAGTACTAGTCGCAATTCCTTTGTATCTAACAAGACAATATATTATATTCAGTCTGGAAGATGTATTACTGACAGTAGAAGGCTGGATTCATTCACTGATTCCTATGAACTTGGAATCAATATGATCAAAGGTGACAATCAGACACCATTTCTCGCTGTTGTTTGTTTAATGTGGTTGATTCGTTATATTAAATATATTGATATTACTGGATCCTGATTCCAACAGGGCTCAAGGGTTTATTTACATCAAGCTTGGATGCAAAACTTGTTCCAGAACACCTGCTTCGTCTTTGCGTGGAATACAAAAGAACCTTCACTTCATACGATCAGTCTGCCAGTAAATACAACTTCTACAAGGTCTGCTAGCTTTTCGCTTCCTAAAGAAGTTCATCTGCTCTTATGTATATTACTTCCGCCTGTGTTCTGACAGTATCTTTTATAGGACTTCGATGGTCCTGAGCTGGGGAAAATGGTCAAGTTTCTCACTCCACTCCAACGGAGAATTTATTCTTTATTGCAAGAACAGGAGGACCATCCTGGTCTTCAGAAACTTTCTGATGTCCTTCGAATGCTCATGGATATTCCTTCAAGGACTCCGCTGGCAAAGGTATTCATATACTCAAATTGGTTGTGATAGCTTATACTCATGGAATAGCCGTCTTCGCCTTGCCGTCACTTTGATGTATCTTTATTTTGTAATGATCCATCATAACCATTACTTTCTTGTTTGTCATTGTTCGCGAAGGCTCTTTCAGGATTACAATTTCTGATTTGCAAGGTTCAGAAGTTACAGGAGGAGGGATGTAAATTGCCCATCTCTGGTATGGATTTTAATCTTTTCTTACCTGGGTTGATTATTGACTCTCTTAATTAGTTATACCATTTGTTCTTTCAATTAGTTATTCTATTTGATCGGGTGTTACATTGTGTTTTTTGTGCCCTAAAGATCTTTTGGAGCCAATTATTTCTCTCGCAAGCTCTTGGCAGAAGTTGGAATTTGAGCGCTGGCCTACGTTGCTTGATGAGGTTCAGGATCAGTATGAACTAAGCGCTAGAAAGGTAGGAATAGTTAAAAAAATTTGTAGTCATGAGCAATAATACTGTTAGGGGTAACACTTATCTTGTTTTTCTCGTTGCAGTTGTGGCTTCCTTTGTTTTCAGTTCTGTTCCAGAAGGATTGTCTTGAAGTTTCAGAACATGCAAATGAGTCTATTTCACAAAGGTGTGCACCAAACGAATATTGTGGTGCTTAGCTTCCATTTGTAGTCTTGCAAGTATTCGGTCATCTAATAAATCTTTTTTGTCGCAGTTTGGTTGAGTTCATTGAAACGTCAAATATTGGTGAATTTAGGAGACGTCTTGAGCTTCTCCTTTGCTTCCTTCTTCAATTAAGTATGGGTAGCTCGTTGGGAATATATTCAAGGTTAGCTGCGTATGATCTATCACCTAATTTTTTCTTTACTTATTTTCCTCGGCGGTTTCAATCTTGAAGGATTTAAAGGGGTTTCAGCATTTTTTCCTTCAGTCGTCACTGTTGGATGCACATCCACTGTTTACAGTTGACTTCTAACGTGACTGTATTTTCTCTACTGACTGTCTTTTTGCCTTAACTCATTCTTTTACTTTAACAGTGATTCACACAAGAGGAAAGTTGAAATTTGCTACAATATTTTCGGATTCTATATCCAGTTTCTACCAGTGTAAGCTCCTTTTAAATTCAGTCTTGAGTTTTATAGTTCAAGATTGTTTGGCCAGGGTAGTGTTCTCAATTCAAATTTGGTTTATCAGTGTTATGGAGCAGTTAGATTTAAATAGAAAAAATGTTGAAGCTGAGCTAAAGGAGGTTCTAAAACTTTGTCGGTGGGAGAGGCCAGATAATTATTTGCTCATTGAGACCACTAAAAGAACCAGGCAAAAGGTCAAGAAGCTGATACAGAAGTTTACTGTAAGTAATTGGTGACTCTTATTTTTCATTTTCTTGGGGTTATTATATACAAAACGACACTCAATTATATCTGTTGCCTTATATAAGTTGACATGGCGGAGCCTTATCAAAGAGATTTCTAAATGGCCTCATTTTTCTTGAGCAGGACATGCTGCGGCGCCCTGTAATGCTTGATAGGCCAAACCTAGCAAAGGAAAGAGTTCAATTCCTCCCTCTACTAGGTCCAGATCTAATGAATGAAGCGTCCGACATGAGGATCGAGGTTCTAGTTAGTGATTTAGATGCAGAAGAATTGAATGATAGGTATACATGTGCATTTTGTGGCTTTCTGCATTGTTAGAAGCTTATGGAAGCTGAACCCTCCATTATTTATGCTTTAAACTTTTCTTGGTAGGTTTTCCTGGTATTCTGTTTGGAGGAATAAATTGAAGGAATCGGTAGGAAGTTTCCACCAAGAAATGCATTTTAAAACATTGCTGATGGGTGAAGGTTCGTTTACACTTGCTCCATTCACTCGTGGTTCTACATGGTCGATTTTTTTTGTTTTGGGAGTTTGCATATTCTTAAGCTTGCATAATATCGTTGCAGAGCATCAGTATCCTTCCCCTGTATATCAGGGTGATTGGAAAAATTTGTGGAGTACAGTTGCTACGATTGGTGAGAAGATAGCTAGCTGTTCAGATCTATGGAGAAACAGTGACAGAGATGTAGCAAAAAAAAGAGCCCTGCCTGACCTTCTCAAGTCACTGGAAAAAATTGGTTTGCAGAAACACAAGTTCGAAAATGTCGAGGTAAGATAATCATGTTTGTCGATTTCTGTTTATGTTTTCCTACTTCAGACATGTTTTATTTGCTGATCAATTATCTGATGATCTTCCTTTATAGGTGTCAAATCACTTAAAAGGGTTGCTTTATCAGCCAGCATACGACCCGAAGCATCTGTTGCTGCTAACATATACCAAAAGCAGCATACATACTACCAGGGTTGTCGAAGATCAAAACAAGGAAAATTCACTTGTTGAGTGGAGGGCGGCGAATGAATTTTACTTTAAGAGCTTGGCTTCAGTGCAACTCATGTTGAATATTGAACGAAAACACTCAGATATTACAACGGAACAGGTAGATTTTGGTGCTTGTAATTTATATCCGAGCTTCTCTGAGTCTCATTTTAACCAGTTGTTTCAAACTTATAAAGTCCTCGCACTAAATTTTCTATGTTAACAGGTCAAGCGGTCAATCTCATTTCTCAACCATCTTGTGGAAATACAACGGCAGCAAAGGAAAACTGCTTATGGCTTTGCTGAACTTCTAAACCGCTTCCGCCAATCTGTTTTATCTTTAGCAAAATTTCTGGGAGATTCATTTGAGGAGGACAGAAAGGATGATTCTGTGTTGAGTTTTCCCCAAAATCAACATGCTATCTGCAATTGCCTGTGGCTACAGAAGGTATTTCAGCTTCCAACTTGAATGATGTGCACTGAACCTCTGTTGCAATAACACTTGGTTAATTTGTTACTTTTCGTGATATTGCAGCAACTATTTGATAACATTAGTGCAATGCTTTTTGAGGAGTTGGCGTTGCTGAGAACAGTTGGAAGTACACACTTGGACTCCTGTCAAACTGTAAAACCCTCATCACATAGTTTGCTCAGCTTAATAGAAAAGCTAATTCCCATCGCTCAAAATTCGAAGGTGCAGAATCCTTAGGCTTCTTTTCAATCTTTCTTGTCTGTTATTTCTTGCAATAGTCTGAATATGTGTTTTTCACCAGGCTTCACTGGATAGGCTTCTACTTGATTCCAACGGTTTTATCATCACGCCGAGTAGCTGTCTAAATCAGTTTGTCACACAGCATATGGTTCAGCTGCTATGCCACAACTTCGATCAGCTTACGGACCTTGAGAATCAGATGTCGGCTTTCTGTAAAGAGGATGAGAACATTTATGCTAGAGACGTTCTTCTTAGTCATTTTTCCCCCGTCTTTAAAGAGGTATACCTATCTTTATTCAACCTTAATGGATTACAGCCTAGCAAATAGATTGTGTTCAGGGTTCTAGAGTCGGATTTAAGAAATGAATATAATGCAGGGGAAATTGCTGGCTGAAAATCTGAACTGTTTACTTAAAACGGGAGACCAATCAACTGGAATGGAACCCAAGGAACAATTTGCTTTTGAAGCAAATCTTGCAAGTACATTTGCAAATGTTAAGGATGTGATTGGAAAGCTTTGCTCTTATAAAGACGGAAGTGTTTCTCAAGAAGAGGATAGGAATATTACCATATGGGATGGTCTGTTTAAGAAGGCAGAAAATGACATGAACCTTGATAACCTTTGCAAATTGCTCTCAGAAACATTTGGCTCCATTGTAAGTTGGATTGTCTTTTGGAGTACGGGGATTCTATTTTTCTTTTATACCCAAGCTTGAATAAAACTGAGTCTGTTATTTTCACAGGAACTACTGTTGAACTCATCAGGCATCCTTTCAGCTTGTGTTGGAGGCCAGTTGAAGCAACTTCAAGCATTTTTGGATCTTTTATTGAGCTTTGGCGATTGTTACCTCAAGGAGTTTGTGGCCATAAGTAAAACGGTATGTTTTTATCTTTTGTTGTTCTTTCAAAGGCATTCGGGACAAAAGTTATACCCGTATGGCCACTAAGCTTATCCTATTAATTGAATATTTTGGTACATTGTGAACTTTTGGTTTGTAGGTGTCATTGATAACGCATGTCCTTGCTAGTGTTCTGGCCGATTTATTTACAAAAGGGTTTGGCATCTCCAAGAACGATGAAGATGATGACTCTAAAGCTGAAAAATCAGAAGCTGCAGAAGGTACTGGCATGGGAGATGGCGTGGGGGCAAAAGATGTAAGTGACCAAATCGAAGATGAAGATCAACTGCGTGGCACAGATAAGAAGGTATATATCGTCTTCTCCTCATTGCCACCCATTCCGGAATTTTGCTTGGAAATTTTTTCACCGATTTAGATTTTCTTCCGTTCTCTCTGCAGGAAGAGGAAGAGAAAGAGCAAGATACTCCGGACGATGTGCTGGGTAAGGATAAAGGCATTGAGATGAGCGACGAATTTGATGGCAAAGAATATAGTGTTAGTGAGGATTCGGAAGAAGACAAGGAAGACGAGGAAAGCGAGGATGAGCAGTTGGACTCTAAAATGGGAGATGCGGGATCTGATGCTGAAAAAGCTGATGAAAAGCCTTGTGACAAAGATGAAGATGAGGAGGCAGGAAATAATAATGAGAAGAATGAATCTGGACCATCTGTTGCTGACAAAGACACAAGTTCAAGGGAGCTAAGAGCCAAGGATGATGATGATGTTGACACTGCGGATGAGCCTGATGAGTCCAATACTTCTGACAAACCGGAAGAAGGAAACGATGAGAATGTGGATCAGGATAATTTTGGTGACCCGGAAAATTTAGAAGATAAAATCCAGAACAAGGAAGAAGCACTTACAGATCCACCTGGAACAACTCCTGATTTGGGCAATGAACAGACTGATGATGCCATGGAGATTGACGAAACAGAAGAGGTCGAAAAGGAAGATGAGCAGGAAGAACCGTGTCCAGAGGATCAAAAGAATCCGGAAGAAGGTGAAAATGATCAAGAAACGCAAGAGCCTGCTGAGGAAACAATGGACGCTAGGGCTGAAGATGTGTCTGAATCACCCCAAAAAGAAGATCATGGAAATGATCTTGAACAGAAATCGGAATCGGAACCAATTGAAGGAAAAGAAGTCATGTCTGAAGACATGAAGCCGAACTTGTGTAATGATAATATCTCTGGTGTGGACTCTGGTTCGCAAAATCCCCATGGATCTAATGGGTTGGGGGCAGGAAGTACAGCACCACAAGAAAATTTGGCAGCTAATAATGTTACGGATGAACTCACAGATTCAATGGATCTGCCGTCGGGTAGTAACACGGAGATGAACCTCACGATGACTAGCATGGCCAGTGGTGAGACGTTAACGAACAACATACCAAAGATGGAATTTCCTCAGAGCCAGTCATCTACATCTCAACAAACCAAGGTGAATCCTTATAGGAACGTTGGTGATGCATTGAAGGAGTGGAAAGAAAGAGTTAAAGTCTCCTCAGACCTTGGAGAAAAGCAAGAGGCTGAAAATGAGATGGAAGACCCTGATGCCGGTGAATATGGATATGCTTCTCAGTTTGATGAAGGAACTTCCCAAGCTCTAGGACCTGCGTTGCCTGAGCAAGTGAACACAAATATGAGAGAGGGGGAATCCGAGGACGAAAAACTCGCAGGTAATCAAGATGAAACCTCCCCGATGGATATTGATGATGTGAACCCCGAAAACAAACCTGTTGTTCAGTCCAAACCGTCTATCAGGAATAGCACCGCTGAACCGGTCCAAGAACCAGATACGGAGAGGACCCACCAAGAGAACTCTCCTAGTCAGAATGTTGGTGATGGTAACAGCAGGATGGACTCTATGGTCTCTGTTGACAATACGTTCTTGGGGGAAGATGCATGTAACCCTGACTGGATGCAGGTGACCGATAAGGGCCCGGAAAGCTATCAGGATGATGAGGAAGAACCTGATGCCAGAAGTAATGCAGTTATTCTTTGGAGGAGATGTGAGTTGCTTACTGCGAAACCGTCTCAGGAGCTGGCTGAGCAGCTGCGTCTTATCTTGGAACCCACACTTGCTAGCAAACTCAGTGGTGATTACAGAACGGGTAAAAGGATCAACATGAAAAAGGTTATTCCGTACATAGCAAGCCACTATCGGAAAGATAAAATCTGGTTGAGGAGGACAAAGCCAAACAAGCGTGATTACCAGGTTGTTATTGCTGTGGATGATTCACGTAGTATGTCGGAAAGTGGATGTGGTGATTTTGCTATTAGAGCTTTGGCAACTGTTTGCCGAGCAATGTCACAGCTTGAGATGGGAAGTTTGGCGGTTGCAAGTTTCGGAAAGAAAGGAATCATAAAGATGTTACATGATTTTGGACAGTCTTTCACCACAGAGTCCGGTATCAAGATGATCTCAGGTTTAACATTTAAACAAGAAAATCTCATTGAAGATGAACCAATCTTCAATCTGCTGAGAAACATGAATGAAATGCTTGAGAATTTGGCCAGCACAAGACGACAGTCTTCTGGTAGCAACCCGCTTCAACAACTTGTTCTAGTCATCGGCGATGGCAAGTTCCATGAGCGAGAGAAGTTGAAACGATCTGTGAGAAAGTTCCTCCAGCAGAAACGTATGGTGGTATACCTACTTCTCGATAACGCGGACCAATCTGTCCTGGATTTGAAGGTATGTCCAATTCTTCCTATCTATGGCTTAAATATGAGATTGAAACTAGTTGTCATGAAGCTATAAACTGTTTTTATTTTGTAAACAGGAATTTGTACAAACGGAAAACACTCTAAAGCAAATGACATATATGGATTCCTTCCCCTTCCCATACTACATTGTGCTGAGAGATATCGAAGCCTTACCCAGAACACTTGGTGATGTCCTGAGACAGGTAACTTTTTCACTATCCACATTCTGTCTTTTGTGGTTGCAGGAGAAAACATTGTCAAGTACTTGGAATGTAACTAAACGTCCACTTTGTTGATTTGGTTTTGCAGTGGTTTGAGCTGATGCAAAGCTCGCGGGACTGAACACTTCTGGATGAGAAAGGTCGAGGGCTGAAATTTTGTTCGTCTAATGTGACTCTGAGTCAGCTTTTAAAGTAGGCTTTTGTGTACATTATTATATAGAAAAAACATAGTTATCCACATCAGAACCACGGATGCTATTTTTATCTTTAATATATTTGGAAAAAAGGCCCTCTTCTCTTCTCTTTCAAATGCCCACAACTTCAATTGCTACTTCACTATCATTACAAACTAATAAAAGCACAAAATGGCTGAGAGCGTAAGTGTAAAACCAACTTGACTAACCGGTTTGTTTTGTTGGTTCATCTATCATATGATTCAGTTACAGCAAACCCGGTTCACCAACCGAGTATCCGGTACACATGAGTCTTTCGTTTAGCTATGTTTATATATGATAACTGGTTATGACTAAAGTAAAGACTGAAGTCACTGAACCATAATGACATTGAATGGAAACACACGAGATGATCGAATATACTTTTCTGCATTCGTAGTCCTTTTAGACGGAAAGTTGAAAAGTTGCTCTTCTTTGAATTTAAGAACGCAAAACAAGCCCTTCAAGATTATGAACATAACAAAGCTATTAGCAACAAAAAGTCATGGATTCTTATATTTCTTGGATTCCTATCCAAGAAAGCATACACTAAGCTTTGATTTATGAAAGTAGTCCAAATTGAAACTAATGTAGTCAGTGGACGCATTTATCGTTTGAAGTTTTTTTTGTATATATTATTGTTTACCGACTTTTTTATTTTTTGAAGATTACCGACTAATACTATGCAAAAGAAAATTATGAGGTTTCTTTCAAAACTTGATAATGATATTATTCTACAAGTTTCCACTTTTTTAGTTGGCATGGAATTGTGTTGCACGTTGTAGAAAAAGAATGTTCATCAGTCCTCGTACGTGTTCACATTTATTCCTCGCTTTGATTTTTGAATTAAGGTTATTTGATCATCATCTTTTCCAATTCTTGATTCTGCAATCTTTGACTAAATTATACTAATTACATTATTAATTAGATCTCGAGTTATCTATTTTAAATGGAATCTCGATGTATAATGATATCGATTGGATGTCACTAAAAGAATGATCCGCTAGATTTTGTTTCGTTCTTTTTAATTATCATTAGATTTGTCCATTTGATATATTATGAGATATATTTGATGTTGTACTCTAGTGACATAATTCGGATAGTGGTATCTTCTTCAAATATTTTTTAGTCGTGTATCGAAGTATCGTAGAAATTTTAAGAAACTTACGGAATCATTTACAAAAAACGGAATCATTTGCAAAAAAAAAAAATTGTACTTAACTAGAAGGAAATTAAGAAAATATATCTAATAGATTTGGGGGATAATATTAGAAATGAATATTCAGATTGTAGAAATCTGGGCAGCTATTATTTTCTCGAGATTATTAAGAATTTATGATGCATAAAAGTTTTCCCTTTGCTTTTCATATTCATTTCCCAAGATACGCAATCTTTAGCCATGACTGCTTTTCCTTTTTCTAATTGAGGGTAAATCTTCTTTCTAATCATAAAGTTTATAAATTATCGTAATAAGAAATCTTAGCTATTTTATTCGTCTCTTTCGTTTTAGTCAGCAAGAGAGTTGTAGGTAACATCAATACTAAAGAAAAAAAAGACAATTATTGAATTTTTGTTTTAAAAACAGACAAATGAAAGAGAAATTTCTCATAGCTAGAAATATGTAAAAGTAGATCCACTTTAGGTTGACATAATTAATAAGAAGACATGAAAAAATTGTTTTGTTGGTGACATCATCTGTTCCGAAATACGTTAAGCATTAGTGGGGTGATCGACTCGGACATACCTAGTTAACAAAAAAATCAGAGATTAATCGTGAATTAATTTTTTAATGTAATTTAATATATTTATAACATATTCAATATATTTATATATAAAAAATAAATTTAAAATGTTACATAATTATTTTTATATAAGATTTATAAATAAATCATATAAAATCATGTTTAAAATAAAGATTATCATAATACAAATTTTAAATTAAAAAAGTTAAAAACCAAATAAAATTAAATTGGACTTTGGTTGGATTTAATATTACTTTTAGTTGAAATAATAAAAACAAATTAAAAAAAAAAATTGGTCCACCTAGAAATTAGGCGGTCCAACACAACTTTTATACGGTCCAACGCGGAAATTAATTATCTCACCACATAATTGACCGACTCGGTTTTCATCGACATGGTTTTGATCCGCTTAATGCATAAGCAGCCGTTTTTTTGAACACATGTGACATCTTACCATTACCAAAAAAAAAAAAATAATAATAAATTGATGTTTGTGGTGCTTTTTAATAGAATAAATATGAAAACAATCTTCTATATAGAATATTCCAATCCTAATTGTACTATGTATATATCTGTAATATATCAAATCTATTTCTCACACAAATCACCCATCTTAGTCTTGTTAAACCCTAACCGCAATTTCGATCCATCTCTGCTCTCTATCAATATAAATTAAAGATAATCATGTTAACTGAGATATAGTTAACTATATAAGCTGCACATATAATTTACATTAATTAGTATATTTTTGTATATAATAGTATATATGTTTTTAATGATGATAGATTTATGATAAAGTGATAGACTTATTTCTTTTGATAGTAGATTTTATTCAATCTTTTGAATTTTACTAAACAAGTTACAGTTATGGTCAATTTGTATCAATGATGGTAGATTTGTATAGGTCTGGGCATAATACCCAAAACCCGAACCCATATCCGGATCCGATCAGAAATATCCGAATCCGATCCGAATCGGGTTTAAAAAAATTATCAAATGGGACTTAGAGCTAAGTATTTCGGGTTATGGGTAATACCCGAACCGAACCGAAACCCGAACGAGTATCCCGAAAAAACCAATTTTACATAGTTTTATATAATTTATTTATTTTCAAATATTTTGAAAATTCAAATTTATGACTTATTTTATTGTTTTGTTTAAGATGAATGAGTTCAATCATATTTTTATAATGTTTAAAAAGATTTTATTAGTTCTATAGTTTAATTTTATGTTTGTTTTAATTAAAATACGCTATTTTTAAAATAGATATCCGGAACCGAAGTGGTATTATCCGAGTCCGAGTTGAGTTTGGATATAAAATGGGACTTGTATGGTATTACAAAATAGATCCGAACCCGAAAAATTACTAACCATATCCGACCCGAAAATTTATAAAACCCGAATGGATCCTATGAGGTTAAATCCGAAAATCCGAAAATCCGAAAAACCCGATCCGAACCCGAACGGGTACCCAAACGCCCATGGCTAGATTTGTATGTATATATCCAATAATGAGAAACTTATATATTTATATACAATGATGTTACATTTGTCTCTCATTTATATAACTAAATCCTGACCTGGATTTTAAAAGCATGTGATTAGTTTTCTTGAAAAAATTTGAATTTAATAAAATAAAATAAAAAGATTTTTTTTTAAAATTTTTAAGTTGCTTGAAATTTTGTAATTTATTTTTTTAATATTTAAATTTTTGAAACAATATGTATTTATAAATGAGAAAATTTGAGATGTTACCAATTTTATTTTACATATAGTTGTATTATATAGTTTATTAATTTTTAATCCACTCTAAAGGAGAACGATATTTTAAATTTTGTTTTCTTTTTTTTATGTTTTTTTTTACTTTTTAAAGTTGAAATTTTAAGATGTATTGATTTTAATCGAAACTTATTTTACTATAATCAGAACTCTAACTCGCACTATAATTATAGATTTGTATGTGTCAAAATAGGGTAATCCATCTATTTAATTCAATTTTCGTTGGTTTAAGTTATGTTTTTATATTTTTATAATCAAAATGGGTTAATCCATTCTTTTAACCCATCATGGAGTAGCCAAAATTTATTTTTCAATGTTTTTATAATCAAAAGGTGATAGTTCGTCCTTTTAACCCGTCTTGGTGATAAAATAATTGGTTTAGTAAGTTATTTAATTACATTTACTATTTGATTTAATATTCTAATTATGCCTAAGGAATATATATATATATATATAATCATATATATAAAGATATTATAATATTGTCATTTTTTATTTTTGTATATCAAAAAATTAATTTATTATAATATATTGATAGTAATTATTAAAAAATATTGTTAGCATCACTTTTCAATTGATATGGTATTTGTATTAATTTAATAAGTGATGCTAACTAAAAATTGCATTTATATAATAATATTAATTTTGTTAAAGTGATATAAATTACAATTATTTAGTATCAATTTATTGAATTGATTGCTCACTAGTTAATAGTAGCATCATTTATTATAATTGACGTTATATTTATATCTTTCTGATTTATAAATAAATAATTTAAAATAAAATTTTTTAATTTTTTAATATAATTTAAGTGATTTAATTCTTTTTTTTGTAGTGTGTTCCTTACTTCCGATCCTATGATCTGTTTTACTCCTCAGCACTATAAATACATGTTGTGGTATTCAACAATGTTGTTCCCTATATCTCACCAAACCATCTCTCTCTTTCTCTTTCTCTCTCAATATCTTCATTTTTTTAATAAAGAAAATAAAGAGAGGAAGATGATGGTTGTTTTAGTAAAGTATGTCCTCGTGATAGTGATGACCTTGATATTAAGAGTCCTATACGACTCCATTTGGTGTTACTACCTCATACCAAGACGCATCAAAAAGTTAATGGAACGTCAAGGCATCACCGGCCCTAATCCACGCCTCCTTACCGGAAACATCATTGACATCTCCAAAATGGTTTCTTACTCTGTCTCCGATGATTGCTCCTCCATCCACCACAATATCGTTCCTCGCCTTCTCCCTCACTACATCGCCTGGTCCAAACAATATGGTACGTATCCGTCCAATGTTTCTGGATGTCATGTGCACGATTTTAAACTTTGTCTTTTTGTGTGTTTTCTTATTATTACCACACACACAAAGAAACATCAATTAGTTTTTCTTGACTAATGACGTAAAAACCCATAAGTTATGGTTTCACTTGCATATGCTCTAGACCGGACGTGCGTACAACGCATTTTCTACGCGTACATATAGGCCATTCCATAGTGAAATGACGGAAATGGCCTTTTGCAGGGAAGAGATTTATAGTATGGAACGGGACCGAGCCGAGGTTATGCTTGACCGAGACAGAGATGATCAAAGAACTGCTGACCAAGCACAACCCCGTTACCGGTAAGTCGTGGCTCCAGCAGCAAGGGACCAAAGGGTTTATCGGGCGTGGTCTTCTCATGGCCAACGGCGAGGCTTGGCATCACCAGCGCCACTTGGCAGCTCCTGCGTTCACACGTGATAAGCTCAAAGGATACGCGAAGCATATGGTGGAATGCACGAGGATGATGGCGGAGAAGCTAAGTAAAGAAGTTGGAGATGGTCAAGAAGTGGAGATCGGAGAGGAGATGCGGCGGCTCACGGCGGAGATAATATCGAGGACGGAGTTCGGAAGCAGTTACGATAAAGGAAAAGAGCTTTTCGGTCTTCTCACTGTCCTTCAGCGACTCTGCGCTCAGGCCACTCGCCACCTCTGCTTTCCCGGCAGCCGGTGAGTTTCTTTATTAATAATTATGCGACTCAATAAAATTTTATTAATAACTTATTTGTATAAAACCATTCTGGAATATTTAGTTATACGGGATTTTAGTTAAATAATTAAAATCAACAGTATCCACATTATCAAACTAAAAGTGAAATAACACATTTTACATGATTAAATACAAACAATATTTTTTTAACATGGTCACTAATTCTGGATCCGCTTGCACCAAAATAAAAACGTTGCATGCTACTATTCGACCTTTTTTATCATAATAAAATAAAAAAACGTTGACTCAACGTGTAATTAATCTTTGTCTGACTTAAGGTTTCTACCGAGCAAATACAATCGAGAGATAAAGAGTCTGAAAACGGAAGTGGAACGTCTTTTGATGGAGATTATAGAGAGCCGAAGAGATAACGTGGAGATCGGTCGGAGTAGCTCCTACGGGGATGACCTGTTAGGGCTTCTCTTGAACCAGATGGATCGCAACGAAAACAACCTTAATGTTCAGATGATAATGGATGAGTGCAAGACTTTCTTCTTCACTGGTCATGAGACAACCTCTCTTCTCCTCACGTGGACTCTCATGCTCCTTGCTCATAATCCCACGTGGCAGGACAAAGTCCGTCGTGAGGTCCGGCAAGTTTGTGGCCAAGACGGTGTCCCCTCGGTTGAACAACTCTCAAGTCTTACATCGGTAACTTCTTTTCACTCTTACTGTTACATTTGTACTTTTTTCTTTTTTCGGAATAATGGTTTCCATTTAATAATATCCTAAGCACTAGACGGTCAAAATCACATGGACGCTCTGTTTTTCTTAAATCCGTCGAAAGATCAATTAACAGAAATACAACTATCAAAAAAAAAAAGAACCCTTATAATAATGGAAAGAGACAGTTCATTCGTGTTTCACGTTTTCCGTTAAAAAAAATTAAAAAATAAATATTTGATATTAAAACATGTAAGAGCAATATTATTTAGTTCAATTCAAAGAGAAAGGAGAACATAGAAAAAAACCGTTTAAATCAATTGAAATATACCTATTAATGTTTATGCGTTATGAATCGGTATACACATGTCGACGATAAGTTTTGACTTTGGTCGAGAATTGGGATATAATCACAATCATTTCTTTTCTTTTCTTAAAATGTTTTGGGTTGTAACACCATTGTTTATGGGTGCGGGTGGGGTATTAGCTTCATTCAACACAATACAGGCAATGCCACTACGTCGTAGTGCTTCTTCCGTAACTTAATCTCAATTAGTACATATCTTGTCAATTTTAATATCATATATATATATATATATATATATATATTGTTTTTGTCAGCTAAATAAACTAAAATGTAAATATGGTTTCAAGGTACGATAATTAATGTATGTATGACACAAAAAAAGTTTTCAACATTTATTTTTGGAACTGGTATTTATTAGAATAAGATAAAAAATTACATTAGCGTTGCTTCAACAGTATATTAGATAGATGGAAAACCCCATGATGGATTGGCTTTCCACCATTAAAATCGAGCTAACGAATGTCTAAATAATGGTAGATAAAATATGCCACTTGGCTAAAAGATTAGCACTACAACATGCGTTGCATAAAATACTGCAAAAATATATATATCATTCATAAACTAAAGATTCGATATTGACAGCTTGAAAGAAAGCCAATTTCAAAAACTAAGTAAAAGATCTTTGAGAAAGAGTCATAAGGCACTTCACAAGTTTGCTAGATATGATTCTTAATTAATGAGGTTATACAAAAGAATATTCAACTAACTTTTTTTTTTCTTTTTCCTACAGTTGAACAAAGTAATAAACGAGTCATTAAGACTATACCCTCCTGCTACTCTTCTACCAAGAATGGCATTTGAAGACATAAAACTAGGCGACCTATTCATCCCTAAAGGCTTATCTATATGGATCCCTGTCTTGGCGATTCATCATAGTAAGGAGTTATGGGGCGAAGATGCGACTGAGTTTAACCCCGAACGCTTTACTACTAGAAGTTTCCCGTCTAGTCGTCATTTTATGCCTTTTGCGGCCGGTCCTAGGAACTGCATTGGCCAGAATTTTGCAATGATGGAGGCAAAGATAATATTAGCAATGCTTGTTTCCAAATTTTGTTTCACGATATCAGAGAATTATAGACATGCTCCTATAGTTGTGCTAACTATAAAACCTAAGTATGGAGTTCAGTTAATTTTGAAGCCACTGGAGTCGTGAAGGGAGACTTGTCTAATGAAGCTTCCTGAGATAGTATTGAATTTTGAATGAGGGATATGTAATTGAAACGATTTTGGAATGAGTGTAAATGAAGAGTTGTTGAGTTCAATTTAAAATATATGTTGCAAGCTATTTACAAATTGGTGACACGTTTTTGAGTTGTATCCGTAGTTAATCAATCATATAATAACATATCCATTTTATATTATTTTAATAATCAAGAAAAATAACCAATGAAGACTTTAAAACTTTTAAAAGTGTAATTTCCAATAACAACACATATCTGATATACCAGACGTGCATCCTCGGACGGATTTATTCCAAGACCTTTTTAAAATGAGTTTTGGTGGAGATAATTCTCTTCAAGTTAGTGGTTATATGAAAGTGATTTCAAATAAATTGATTTTGTGGTTGAAGAGATACATCCAATTTATTGAAGACATGTATGTATGGCCCAAAAGGAAAACTATGGTGGAGTTAAGCCATTAACCTCAGCCAGGAACACCTTGGCCGGACCACGCCTCGTCTCCAAACCGATGGATTCATCAACCTCGTTCAAGATTTATTTTGGCCAAGGGAAATACCAGTTTTAAAGAAATTTTTGTTGTTTTACTCATTTTTAACCTTATCTAACTTAGACCATATATACATATGTATCTAGCCTCTTGTACTCAAGAGCCACCAAAATTCACACCTCTAAACACCAGAAACATCTTTTTCATACATTAATGGATTCTTACATAGTTTTTTTATTCAAAAATTTTATGGAAAGAAATCTCGTTTATATTCAACATATAGAGAAGATTTCTTTAATCTTTTATCTCTTTGTTGATTTTTTTAATTATAAATTACTATGTTACATCTCTGTGTTTCGGCATCACGTCCATGTATGTGTAGTTGCTTTTCTAGATTGTGGGTAATTAATGAGTTCATGATTTGATAAGCTTTCTCCGTTTGAATTGGGAACTTCTATTGGATTTTTCATTTTGACTTGTTTTTATTGCTGCATGCTTTTATGGCTAAATAGCATCTGATATTAGGTTAGTATACTCTAAAAATTCTTGTTATATTGTTTTTTTTTGTTCACACTTGTTATATTGTTTAAATTAGTATTTGATGAGTAATGCATATTTATCAACATAAACTGAGTTGTAGAGTGTTATGAATAATTGAATCCTAAATGAATTAATTCATGTCATCAACTTGAAATAACTAATGAAAGTTGAGTCTATTAAATTGTTAAAACATAGTGATTAGAGCACAAATTCGAAAATATTATACATGTGTGATACAAATTTTAGAAATGGTTTTCCTACATATCAATATTATTTTTTATGAATCTCTACAATTTGGTTTGACCTAATGTTTTTTCTTATTGATTTACTTACTTCTTTACTTATTTCCATTTATTTTTTCACTTTTTGTTACAAAAAACAAATTTCATTTTTTCTGTTTTAACGTGATTTAAAATTCATAAATTCGTAAAATAATTATTTGGTCTTCAGTGGATCAATCCCTAAGTACTTTTGTAACTACATGAACTTGCATGACTATTTAAAAGATTAAAACTCTGAGCACATCCAATTTAAGCACCACTTCTGGGAACCAATACGCTTAGCAACAAGTTAAGATTTTTCTTTTGTGTTTAATTTGCTAATTTTTCATTTTTCATTGGTTTTATCTTTGTGTGTTTCAGGTTTATATTTTTGAAAGGTTAAAATGACTTCGAGGGTGGCTCATGAGACCATTGGACACTACAACATGTCACCATATAGTATATAAATTAAGTTCATGCATCATCGAACACTACATTCATTGGCTCTTGCAACTGCTTGGCAATCTTGTTGTATATTCTAAAGGTTATATATGTGCCTTGGTACCCTAGAAAAATACCATCATCACTCTTGGTATTTTTCTCAGGAGATCTTTGTTATTATGGATGTAAGTCACATCCAAACACATGAAAATAGTTGTGGGTAAGTCTAACACTATTAAAAGGTGGTGGGTTTCGTATGAAACAAATTAAGATTCTGAACTTTATGAATAATCGGTGATTATAATATTATAATTATTGGAATATAATGGTGTATAAAAGAGATTTAGAATAATTAATTTGATTATCTATACTATTAAAATACATTTATTTTTGGTTTTTAATCTTGAAAATATTCTGAAATAAAATGTGCTTGAACTACAGTAATTTAAAATGGATAATTTACCAAAACATTATTTTCAGTATCGTGACAAAATACGAGAAACAAATAGCTCATGTAATTAATAGAATTACTAAACATGATCTTCGGAGATAAACCCATAAACTAAATAAAACGTAAAAGCCCATAAATGTTGGGAATCAAGACGATACAATTTGAAACATTCTTATTATTTATTAAATGAAGTCCAGTAAACATCTTTTCAAAAATTTAAAACACCCGAAGGGTTTTCGACGATTGTATTTGTGTAAGGTCAGATTATGTTCTCTGGTCACATTTGGGTAAGGTCACATTTGTGTAAGGTCACATTGTGTTTCTGGAATTTGTTGGGTGAAAAGAGTGAATTTTAACTATTATACTATGGAAACTCATAATTATATAGAAAATGGGTTCAATCTAGATAAAGCTTTAAAATAATAGAGAAACATGATATAGAACAAATAATGGGCATGATAAGTGATGGGGTAACGAGTTGATATTATCTAGTCTTATTTATTTAGTTTTGATTTTAGGTCAGCACTTATAATGACTACCAGGTTGATTTTTGCATCTTATCTTCTATTATTTTAAGTGACTGAATGGATAAAGCACCTCTGTTTCATAACGGAGAAATATGCCAACTTGTAGTCCAGTACGATATATAATTTTGTCAACCAACTTGTAAGTCTATATATGTCCATTACACTTTTTTTTTTTGAACAATCCATTACTCATTTATTGATTTTCTTGTCTGAATTTATAATATTTATCAATTAAGTCAAAAGTCAAAACAAGATTTATGATAACTAATTTGAATATCACCAAAAGTAAAAAGTAAAGGAGTTTCAACACTACATTGCCATACAAAGATATCAACACGACTAATGCGAAGCTATTTAGAGTTTATTTGTTGGAAGTAACTGTGTGGGGGAGCTGTGCTGCAATTTGTATGCAGTGTACACATTTGTTTTCTCTTTAAATAATCATTGTTTACATGGTAAATTACTAAAATTGTATAACTTTTGCAGTTGCGTACATGGATCTCCTTTTTGGCGCCTGCATATAATATATCATTTCAATAATGATTAGACGCAACAAACTTTCTACTTTTTAGTTTTATTTTACTGTTTAAAGATAAGATTTTAAACTGAAACCACATTTTTAAACATAAAAGAGATTCGTAGTGAAGTGTTAACGTATATGCATTTATATATATAATCAAATATATATGTTTCCAGCACATGAAAAAATATTTAATAAACTCAAAATCCAGTACATAATTATCATAGAACTCAACTCTGAACAAAAATCAGAATATTCAAGTTAAAAAAAAAAATAAAACTGAAATCTGAAAATACAAGAAAGTCAAGATATATATAGAAATCTGAATTAAGGAAAAATAGAGTATAAATATTTAGTTTATCGGAAACACACAAATTTGATATTTATTATTGGAATATATCATTGTTGTTTGCATTTTGTTGAGTAAAAAAAGAAGTGATGTAATTTCTGATCTTAAAGTTGATGGTGAGGGTTAAGGAGAGAATAGTTCGGAAATAATGATCATGATGTTTACTATTTTTTCTTTTTATATACCATAAACCACTGTGTAGAATGCTAATTTTGCCAAAAGATCGTCTATCTGGATGAGATTTGAAGAAAATTTTGCCAATCTAAAGTGATGTAATTGCTCAAGACAGAATAAATTTCATAGTGTAGGTAGGAATATGAATACACAAAAGACGTGTTCTCGCGTATCATTAGTTCTCTACAGAAGAGACTTGATTTAATAATTTTTCCAATGATGAGCTCAAGCTTTTGTTACTAATTTATCACAAATCCCGAGCCAAGAAATAAAAGCATGGCGAGTGGGTGATTGAGAGAACCAAATTACTCTGTACCAGTTTATCGATGGCTTCACTAAACGGACATGTATCCAATATCTTTTTTGACAACCGATGCAGAACTGTATAAACGATAATACGATGAAAATCGTTGTCAGATTCCCTCGGAAATGGTTTATTTGCCGACACTTCCAACAATTTCTGAGGATAGGCCGAGAACACCTTCGTTCTTGGAAAATTTTGTCTTCTTGAGAAAATTCTGACAAACATTTACGAGAAAATGCTGAGAAAACCAGTTGATCTAAAATGTTCTGACAAAACTTTTTGAGGGAATACCGACACAACAGTTCCATCAAAATATTTTAAGGAATTACCAACAAAAACTCTCATTTCTCAAAATATTGTCAGTTATGGTAGATACAATTCCAATGACTATGTTTGTGGAGAATCTTGCAAATACATGAAATTTTCTTATAGGTTATCTATACCTTTATTAAAAAAAAAAGATTTAGGTTACCTCAAAAATTCATCCTTGTAGATTAAGTGTAGATAAGTAAATTTTGATGGCTTCAATATCCAAAGATTTTATCAGTCTTTTTTGGATAAAATATATGAAAAAAATAAAAGAAAAATCTGACGTATTTGGCTATTTGTCAATAATATATGATGTATAACTATATTATGCATATTTTTTTCTTAATCTATTAATAAAAAACAAATAGTGCGATGCACTTTTTTCCTATCATACAATATACAAAATTAAACTTATATATATCATTAATTTTTTTTTCTTACAATACTTTTAGTTATAAATTCAAAACTTAAAAAATATGAAAATATATGTTTTGACTAGTATTTATATTGTTTTGGGTTGTATTAATATTGTTTTTGTGTCATTATCCAAATTCAAATTAAGTCTAATATATACTGTTGACAAGAAGAAAAAAAAATTATTTTCTTTTAGCTAAGTGATGGTGATGTAATGGTACAAGTTTGAAGAGAAAGTGCAATTTTTTCTCCTTTATGAGTTTAATTCTTACGAGAAAATAGTATTATGGTTGAATGTCACTGGAAAATCTGGTAAATGAACTATTCGGCTCATCTATTCTGAAAGAATAATTGGGTCTTGTTCCCAAACCCCTAATAACAAAATAAATAGTACTAGTAATTGTATTATTGTGCATAAATGAAATTTTGTTGTTAAAAATGAAAATTTGTTGTTAATGATATTTTTGTTTTGTTTCAATGAGAACGACGAATGAGTGACAAGTGAATAACAAAAGTTCAGTCCAGAAGAGCTTGGGCCATGTGTTTGGATAAATAAACATTTCGACCCAATTATATAAATAAATGGGTCAACTAAAAAACTCATCCTCTTATCTAACTAATTAATCCATCACCACAAGTTCCACAACTACTATACTTTATACATGTATACACTAGCTCCAAATACAACACAAATGCCTCTCTTTGAGGTCCCAATGGACTTAAATGGAACTACAGCTGCAAGCCCCAAAAAAATTGCAGCCATGACTTCGACCGAAATAAACTTCATCACAAGAAAAACAATAACTGAATAAGAAAGAAACTATCGCCTATATCCTATTTGTTTTTTTTAATCTTTTTTGTAAAAAAAAAAAAAAAATCAAAGTCATTAATATTACAGATTACATTACCTTCATTTATCTTTCAGTTCTTGTTTCCCTATATTCACCTCCATTTTTAACTAAAACACTCAAATATTTATCTAGAAAATGTTTTTATTTTTATTTTTATTCTTAAATAGACCTAAATCCCAATCCTCTAATTATTCATATATATGTATATCTATCAACTGTTGCAGAAATATCCCAATCCTCTAATTATTCATATAACAGTATCCTCAGGCACAAGTAGTAGTCTGGTTCACAGACAAATGTGCTTTTACGCTTTGAAAGAAGTAGATCACAAGATTTTGAGATTTGGTTGGTTTCTTAAGCCTTTGATCATCATATTGAGATTTCTGCAAAGATTTGTGAAGATAGAAAATTTGTTAAAATTAAGATCTCTTTATCATACACATTTATGAAGAACACCGAACATGCAAACACTAAACAAAAGAAACTTAAAAAAGACGAGAAAATAAAAAAGAACGAGATTCGCTCATCTCTGTTTGTACACCTAAAAGGCTAAAACTCAACACAGAACCAAAAAAACGTCTAAGACCAGCCAAAAAAAAACACCATTCATATCACTCGCTGCACACGAGTCCAAGCTCAATCTTACACGTATCCTCATCATCGCACGTGCCACACCTCTCCAACTTCCTTTTCTTAATCGGCATCACCACGTGACTCCCACGTGCCACAGGCGGCTCCAACCCCAAAGTCAGCTCGAGCCCGATCCAACTCGGTTCCTCCATCGTCGTCTCCTCCGACGAAACCATACTCCCTTCATCCTTCACCACCGCCGACTCGTGACTCAGTGATGACTCGTGACTCAGCGAAGACCTCACGTTTCTCCTTTCTTTGCATGCACCACGGCCAGACCGACACCGACTCTTGACAGCGTTCTCGTCTCTGGACACGTGTCTTATGTCGAAGAGCTTGTTACTGTTGAAAGGAGGAGCTTGACCTGTAACCGCCGCGTCGCAGGCGATTGGAGTCACCGGAGAGCCTCTCATCACAGCCTCGACGGCTGCTTGACAAAGATGCCAATTTCCCGACCATAATAATCCGACGGATCCATAAATCGGATTCACAATCCTCCCGCATGCTTCGTACAACAATGATCTAAATATCGCTGCAAACAAAAATAAATAAATAAATAACATTTTTCAGATGCATGTATAAAGGAAATAAAAAAAAACAGAACCTTGAAAAACAGGGGTTAACTGTACTAATCACTACTGTTATATGCTCTGTTTAGTTTTAAAATATATATATTTTTTAAAATATTCTCTGTTTAGCAACAAATTTTCACATCCAACCACAAGTAAAAAAAAAAAAAAAAAAACAGGGGATGGTCCATTATTACATGCATGATAAAGAGGAAAACAGAGTGCTCTGTTTCAAATGATCCATTACCATCAGATACATGTAGAGGGAAAAAAACAGAGCCCACTATTTCAAAAACAGGGGATGGTTCATTATCAGATGCATGCTAGAGAAACAAGAAAAAACAGATTCCTCTGTTTTTGAAAACAGAGGAATGATGTATTATCAATTGCATGAAAGAGTAAAACAGAGTCAAATTGAATTACCAGGACGGAGGTGATCAGGACCAGAGTTGAGGAGGTTCATTAGGCCAGCACGGCCGTAGAATTTGGCGAGGAAGACGGTAGCGTTGGCTTGAGATTCGGCGGATTTGATCCATTGGAGACAAGGTCTTATGCTACAGCTTTCACTGCAGCCTTTGCGAAGAACTCGACATCCGTTACAACTCATACGCATTTTCTGAAGGATTATTAGATGAGAAAAAAGGTTTCTTTTTTTTTCTTTTCGAGTAAGAGGAAAGTACAGTACGGTCCTGAACTTCGACGAAAGGAGAGGTATTTAATAGAGAAACGAAGCAGCTGGGTTTGGTCGGAGAGATCATGAAACAAAGGACGGACTTTGTTTCGTTTTTTTTTTTTTTTTCAATTTTTGACGTGTAGTGTATTTTTCTGTGATGAATTTCGTAATCGACAAAAAAAATAATATATGACTTCCGTAATTGGCTTTGCATTTCTTATGAGTTAATGATAAATAACATGAGTATATTATTTTATTTACGTAGTTGACAATTTGGTAGGTTGTTATAAGTAATTTGATATAGCAAATACATAGGAGCTAAATTTTGGATATAAAATATATCATGTTATTTTACTGACTACATTTTATATAAAAACATATGTTTAGACAGGTATAATAACAATTAACACGTTAAATGATGATGTAGAATCGTAACATAGTAATCACAAACTTATACAACATAAATAAAAGTTAATTTTAAATTAGATATTTTACGTAGAAAAAAATTATTTCTCTATTTTATAATATCAATTGTTTTAGATAAAAAAATAAAAATAAAAATTTTATTTTTTCAAAAAATATTATTTAAAATATATATTAGATATAATTTAACCAATAATTAAAAAAAAATTTAAAGAATATAATTAGTCAAATACTATCTAATAAATGTAATAGTTGTTGAAATATAAAAGTTGCATTTCAATGTAAAAACAACAGATATTTTGAAACAAAAAAATATCTCTAAAATAATTTACATTATGAAATATAAAAAAGTATGTTGTAGAAAGAAATGTGTTCCACAATTTTGAAATCACAAAATCTATTGTCATTTTCATCTTTTTTTTTTATTGCCATTATAGAATGCAAATTTGTTTTTTCTTTAAGAGTATTTTAGTTGCCGACTCTCATGCTTTGCGCGTGATCTTCATCGGCCAAAAGCCAGTGAAACGTTTTTATTTTTGTTAAAATTTGTCTTACATCTGAACGCAGTTTTATGATCAAACCCCATTAAATAAATAGACTGCCAAAATAATTGGAGAAGATGAATTTGAAAAGGAAGTTACTACTCAAAGAGAAGAGTGTAAAATGGGAGATAAAGAGAGAGAGAGAGGTTCGAACTTCGAAGTCGCATGCAAGCGAAAAAATGTGGTTGCGTGGCGGAGACATTGTGGTAACAGAGTTTGGTCGAATCGCCGCGTTTTCTGAGCGGCCTACATTATGTAGCTCCATCTTCACTTCCGATAATTGAAATTACTATCTAAACACCTACTACTAATAAATTATTTTAATGGAATCACTTTGACATATTCACTTTTTTATAACTTTTTTAACTTAATTAATAATGTCAACGTATTTTGGTTAGATTCGGTAGTTTTCTTACATTAAAACAACCGGCATTGAATGGCAATGTCTCACCTAATCTCTAGTTAATTCTTTTTAAAAAAATCTTTCAGAAAAAGAAAAAAAATCAACAGATTTTGATATATCGATTTATGTATTTGTTGCTTCTCATTTTTGCTAGAAACAAGTACGAATCATAGGGTTTTATTTTTTTTTATTAAATACGTAGATTCATAGTTCCCAATAAGAAATGGTAAACACTTACCTACAATTTACCACACAGTCTATAATGTATGTCATATGTGTCCATATTTCTTTAGTAAATTTATTTTATAAATAAATCGATTTTCTTAGGAAAGTTGTTGGAGAATTTGCATTTGAAACTGAAATTTTATATTTATGTATAAGAAAAAATATTCAATGGATTGATATTAAAGTTACTTTCGATCTTGGAGATATATACATAATTAATTATCATGTATTCTATCAAACTACAAAAGAAAATCTGTTTTTTTTAACAAATGTATGTTTAGTTAAAGTTTTAAACTGTGATAGCTAGATAAATTGTGAGAAACGGAAATACAAATTTAGAACAAGCTGATCAAAAATAACATCTCATGACTTCAGAATAGTATTTAAAGTAGTAGAATAACTATCATTCTTGAAGTTCCCTCTTGAGGTATGAAAATTTTTTCATTTCAAAAACTGGCAATTAAATAACAAATTTGGTGACACCTCAAACCTAAAAGATATAGCAAACATTTCTTTACGATTTAATAATACACAATTACACAGTATAAGTACAAAATTTCCCGGTTTTCCGGAGAGGGGAAGACAGATGATGTAAGAACTAAACCGGTCTCGTTTCATCTCTATGGGTGTTATTGATGGTTTTCTCTTGGCCTTTGGTTTTCGATTCTTTTTTCTCACTCTCAGATTTTTCCATTTTAATTTTTGGGATCACTGAAATAATCTAATCCAACTATTTAAGGTTGGGTTGAAAATTGTAAATCTAAAGAATATTGGGCAGCGGTTTAATTGTATTTAACGTTGGCCTTAACTCTTGTTCATTAGCCGACCTTCACATGGTTGACCACTATAATGCTAATAAGCAATTAAGTTATTAACATAATCATGCAACAAAAAACATACTATAATACAAGCAACGTCGTTGTCGTCTATGACAAAACCTCAAAAAATCAAAACAAAAGCTCACTAAAACTAATAGTATTTCGTTTTCGATAATAGGATGACGTAAATATTATAGAGGACGTTCGATATACTTGCCAAACTTTTTGATGAAATATTATTCAAGTTTTACATATGAGATCCTGTCTTCTTCTTTTTTTGTTAATTTATATAGAATTGTTTTTAAGTACCAAATAATTGAGTGAGAAATTTGTAGATAAATATGTATACACTTGCAAAAATTCGCTGTGAGAATTATAATGCTTAAAAATAAACTAAATAAATTATTATTTTAAGTTTCTACCATATGATTCAATTTTATGATATGTTGTATCAATACATTTTCAAGCAATTTTGACATCTTTTTGAAAGAATGATCAGATTATGATAGTAATTAATATATCACCACAAATATACTAAAATAATGTATTTATATGTTAAAATTAAAATTTATTTGGATGAAAAAAGCTTATTTAATTTTTGTTGCTTAAAATATATATTATGGATATAATAGATATTGTAGAAAAGTTTTAACAAAGTTAAAATTTTTAAAATAATGATGAAATGAGTAATTTATACTAAATTATATATACCATTATACCGAAATTAAATAAATGAGCTCGAATTTAAGTTTGAGTTTGAATAAACATAAACCCCGATGACCTGATGTTATTTAATTGATGTAATCTGAAGTTTTGTAGTGATTACACCGAACAACAACAATTCTTTAATTTTACTAGAAGTTGAAAATTGAATTTCAGTTGATACCCACAATCTAGCAAGGCAAAATTAACATAATGCCATTTAAGCTTTTTACATTATCTGTATGATGAATTTGTTATGTCGGCTTGCACATGGTTGACCCGATCGACTATCTCTCCCATATTGTTTATATAAATAAAATAATGAATATAATCGTGCCAAACAATAACATGCAATGATGATATAGACTCATCCAAGTTCATAAAAAAGACTCATCCAAAAGGAAAATATAAGCTAATAGTCTATAATGAAGACATTTGATGATATTTGATCTAACTAAAGTTTTAGAGCAGAATTTTTATGGTCGTCTTGAGTTATCAAGAAGTTCTTTATAAACTTTACAATGAAACTTAATTCAAAATATCTTTAAATGTTGTAATATCCTGATATTGTGATGGGTCTCACGAGAACTAAAAATTAAAAACTAACTCTATAAAGGGAGACATGAGCAAACATAACTCATTGCCAGTTGATTTAACCTAGCTATAAAAAATTTGGTCCAAAAAAGGAAAAAACAAGAGATCCTAATTCTTATACACATTGAAAGATAATCAAATTGTATGTGCAACAGACAAAGTATCATCTATTTACATGCTTAAACTATTTACATGCTTAAACAGAGACCGTATGGATAAACTTAACCAACGGACAAAGTATCATATATTTTTTTGAAGAAATTATCACATTGCTAAAAAAGTCCGATTGACAGAGAGAGATAATGTGATTCCTTCAATAAAATTAAGATGCGTACGTAGGTAATAAGTTGAAAAACAGATGCATACAAAATATGAACATACGAACACATATTTTTGTCGTGTTACACTAAATAAATGAATAAAAATCATAATCATCGACAAATATCACAGGACCAATATTCTAGCTAGATTTATACAAAGATATAAATACTTATATATGGAGCATGGAGGTTTATCCGATACAGAATCCAACGTTAACTCTTCCTTTTGTTTATCAATTTCTCTTTCTCCCGAATTCTATCAAAAGTAAAAGTGAAGCTAGAAAAATCAAATCTAGAAAAAAACAAAAAAAGTGGAGCTAAAAACAAACCATGAATGTCTAAAATAAAAAGGAAGTGAACTCTTGTTGATTATACATTGAACTGGAAACGATCGACAAATGGAGGAGAGATAGGTGAAGATGCCATGCAAAAATGTCCAAAAGGAGTAATATATTAAATAACAAAAAAACTAAGAGAGAGCCAAAAAAAAAGTTGATGAAAAGTAGGCTTGGGCATCCATATGACCGCGCGTGTATAACACGTCATTGTACGATTTTAAAATGTTTGGACAAAATCACTTGTGTCTTCCAATCAGTTCCATGATATTAGGAGAAAACCAATAACAATGAATAATTCAAACCCAGGGGCTGGCGTTTTCCACGGTTTCCGGAATTGTGGGCTAAAACCCACTAATTAAATTAAATGCGTTTTCCGGCTAGTCTCATCGAATTAATTTTTATTTTTTTTGATTCATTTTATAATTCATTGGGTCTAAATAATAATAGGTGAATTTAGCTAAATATAGAATTAAGAAAAATTCAGAGTAATTTTTGACTAAATCCTGTCGAAGATTAAAAATTAAATGATAACAGAGAAATTTGTCTGACTAAAAAACTAAAATTTTATTAAATTAAATAAAATTTTAAAATAACATAAAAAATACATCCAAATATATATATAATTTTTTTTTTGAAACAATAACTGATAATTATCTAAATAACAATTAATTAGCAACTGTAAAAACATTTTTTGTTTATTAGTGCGTTGTTGTTTAATTTTTCATTAACATCCATATAAATTTAGTTTTAGATTCTTACATTATATGTTTTATGTTTCAAATGCAGTATTAAGTGAAAAACAAAAGGACATATTAACTCCATTAACTCTTGATTACATCAACATACATGTATTATATTATTTAGAGATAGCATAGATAAAATTTAGATTTCAGTTTTGGAGATTTAAGAAGGTTATTCTACAGTTTATAAATAACTCTTCCACTGTTTGTCGGTAAGTCTTTACGCTCCTTTTTGGTCTGTGAGTCTTACCATCGTCTAACTGATACATTTTTTTAAAGGTTTCAAAATTTAGTTTACTGATCTTATAATTACTATATAATATTTTCTGTGTTTTTTCTTTATTCATATGGTACTTAAAATCACTTTCCAGTAGGTTATTTATTTTGAAACTTTCTCAATTTGAGCATATTTAATTTTAGAATTTTCTCAGAATATGTGACAAAAAAGATAAGTGAAATTTATTGACATATGTAGCAAAATTAATCCGTTTAAGTATTTTTACATGCATCATCATATACCATAAATCGGGATGTTACAATCACCGCTATTCATAGAACGCAATGTCCTCACTGCACACCATATGATTGTCGCTCATGACAGTGTGAGCCCCTATGACTCTACGTTCGTCTGAGTTAATTACCACTTGTAATCTCTCAACTGCCACCGTCTGTGGACTCCCATGCCTCTCTAAGCCATGCCTTCTCTCCGCCTATAGATCCCATCCTTATCTGACAATGCTAGAAAAACTTATTTAGACCATTTCCATTGCATAGAAACTTTGAGAGGTTCTTAAAAAATAAAAATATTAATATTTTAATTGTATAATTATATTTCAATTTTTTAAAACCCATTAAAATGCTACTTACATGACATGTGTCAGTGCAAAGTTTAGGACCGCTTCTAAAACTAATTGTTTAAGAACCTCTCTTCACTCTCTCTCTTAATTTTATATTTATTTCATTTATTTTAATAGTGGAGTTCTAAAATAAGAACCCACCATTGGAGGTGCTCTTAGTCTCTTACTAATCTTTCAATAACCACATTTTATTTTTTGTGTTTTTTCTTATTCACTTCCTAATAAATTATTTATCCTGAAACTTTCCCAACTCAACACACTTAAGTTTAAATTTTTTTCAAGATATGTGATAAGAAAATAAATACACTTTTATAACATAATTAAATCAATTCTTTTAAACACATATAATCGTTAAATTGAAGAGTATATGTTATCCTCAAATTGATAATTCATTATTTCATAAGTCACCAAATGAAATCCAAGCACTCAACATTAGTTTGTGAATTAATGTTAGAGATGAAGGTATTATTTATAATTCTTGTATTGATCGTTTTGGAATTATGTTATAATTGATTTTAATGTATATTTACTTAAATAATGTTATAAATCTTTATATTTTTTTTTTTTTAGATTCTTAATTGAACAAAGACGTAAGATAAAAATAGTACTATTCGGAACAGTCAGACAATCCTACAATATCTTAGAAAGCGGTAAGTGAAGAAATAATACTAGATAGTTTGGAATAAGGCTAGTTACTAGTTAGTATTTACTTGCATTTATAACCTTTACTACAACTATAACATCCCAGTCGCTTCTACCAATGTGTTCCACACCCGATTTTTTGGTTCGTGTGCTCAAGCATGCTTAACCCTAGAGTTCTCTCTAGATATGTGAGCGAAAAAAGTAAGTGCACTTTAAGGATGTATGTAGCCCAATAAATTCTCTTAAGTCTCTCCACATGCATCACTATATATCAGAGATCAGGATATTACAATCACCCCCACTCACATAACACAACGTTTTTGTTACACATCAAAACCGGTCCTTAACTGCCTCCCACGTTAGGACGTTACGCTCCAAGACCGGTCCTTAACTGTCTCCCAGGTCAGAACCGATACGACTAACCAGTTCTGATACCAGTTATAACGCCCCATCCCTCCTACCAGTGGTCTTACACCCCACTCTCTTGGCCCTTGGACCCATCTCTAGCGGATGGCTGTTCCATTATTATTGAGAGGCTCGAGAGACTTGTTTACGGATCATGCAATCTCTATGTGACTGTTCCCTATGTTTTATCCTCACTCAAACAGTATCGAGAATCACATCCCGATAGATTACTCATTTTTTAATTGTTCCAATTCAAGCATGTTTAACTTTGAAATTCTCTCTAAATATGTGAACGAAAAAAATAAATACACCGTAATAATATAAATAATTAAATTACGAGCAAATTAAGGGAATAGCCAAAAGAAAAAGAAAGATTTAAAAAGTAACCAAAAAACATAAATCTAATGGTTGGAATGTTGCCACATGGGAAAGCTTTGGTTAGTTTGTTAAATACGTTTTTTTGTAGTTATTGAATAAATTATTCTTTAAATTAATACTTTTAAATTTTTTTATATGCATCACTATATATAAGAAATTAGGATGGTACAATAACTTTTTTTTCTTCGATATTTTTAAAAAGAAAATGTTATTCAAATAATATGCTATATAAGAAAAGAGGAGGTTAGCGTAAAAGGATTTGGGAAAAAATATGTAACTATAACTTTGTTTTCCTTTTCTATTTTCACAATTCATTATGTGTATTCGATTTCATCAATAATTGATAAAATCATTTTGTTTGGCTCGATTTCGAGCTATTTTGACGAAGGTTTCGACCCGTTCGTGATTACTTTTTTTCGTTTTCTTATACCTTCCGCAATTTCCTAATTTTACAGTTTTACTAATAGAAACCACATGTATACTGACTTTCACATCAACTGCCATTTTATTACATATTTTTCAGATTATCAATTTGGACCTGACTACATAATTCTAATACTTTTAACCCAATCCAAGGTTCAATTTGGGCCTGACCATATCATTCTAAATTTTATAACCAAACCCAAGATAAAATAAAAAAAGGGGAAAAAAAACATAAGGCCTTAAGTAGTAATATTTTGTTTCCCTTAGAAAGAAGAGGCTAAGGTAATCGCAAAGTAAAACGAGTAGCACCACCATCACACATTTCACTCTTAGATAACGATAAGATTCATGGAATTATCTTCCACGTGGCAATATTCTAGCGGTTCTAACCGATAAGGGTCTCACCACCTTTCCTTAGCCTTTGTGGCCGTTACCTTGTAATTAAACGTCACACATATCCACTCAATAATCCAACGGTCTAAATCCTATTCAACTCCAATCTCCTGGATTCTCAACCCTTGGATCACTCCACGGCTTGTTACCACTGTTGATACCATTATATATAGACGACCAAAGCACTAGACCAGAACCTAAGTCACACACAAAGAGTAAAGAAGAACAAAAAAGAGAAGGCAATATGGCTTCCTCTATGCTCTCTTCCGCTACAATGGTCGCCTCTCCGGCTCAGGCCACAATGGTCGCACCATTCACCGGACTTAAGTCCTCCGCTGCTTTCCCGGTGACCCGCAAGGCCAACACCGACATTACTTCCATCGCAAGCAACGGCGGAAGAGTGAACTGCATGCAGGTCATACTTCTTTCTTATATGATAGGATTTAATTACGAATTAACAAAAAACTAATCTTTGTTTTTTTCTTTTGTTAATCTTGATTAAATAGGTGTGGCCTCCTATTGGTAAGAAGAAGTTCGAGACTCTCTCTTACCTTCCTGACCTTACCGATGTTGAATTGGCTAAGGAAGTTGACTACCTTATCCGCAACAAGTGGATTCCCTGTGTTGAATTCGAGTTGGAGGTAAATAAAATTATTTATAAATATTTTAGAGCTTCTTGATCATATTAAGTTTTAGATGATCACATCTTACACAACATGTGTAATAAGGGAATCTTGATTTATAAACATTCTTGAATGGTTTGGTTCTTGTAGCACGGCTTTGTGTACCGTGAGCACGGAAACACCCCAGGATACTACGATGGAAGATACTGGACAATGTGGAAGCTTCCCTTGTTCGGATGCACTGACTCAGCTCAAGTGTTGAAGGAAGTGCAAGAGTGCAAGAAGGAGTACCCCAACGCCTTCATCAGGATCATCGGATTCGACAACACCCGTCAAGTCCAGTGCATCAGTTTCATCGCCTACAAGCCACCAAGCTTCACCGGTGCTTAATTTCACAACTTCCTTGCTTTGTGTAAACAATCCAAAACTTTATCCCTCCCCCCTCCACCTTTGATTTTATCATCTGTTTTTTTTTTTTTATAATCTATCTTTTGTTTTAATTTCCGGATTTAACGTTTGTTTTCCGGTTTGCGAGACATTTTCTGTCGGATTCTCAAATGTCTGATGAAATAAATATGTAATGTTCTATAAATCTTTGGTTTTGAATTTTGCATTTGAACAAAACACAAATGAAAATGCGGCTCAAGAAATGAAATTCTACAAGTTCAAAAGAACTGAAATTCTTCAAAGATATTTTGATATGTTGAGTAAAGCAATTATTTGAATAAAAATTAGAATCGACCTTTGTCACATGATTATTAAGCTTGAGATGTAGAAGCGTTTTTCGAACAATATCTTGAAGTAAGAGATGGGCCCACTGGAAATCTCTGAGAGAAACATTCGTGGACGTGCCTTCTTTAGGATAGGATTTGGAGATAAGAGTCTCGAATATTCATTTTTATTTCTATCTAAACCAAAAGTATATTCATGGATCTTGTGGATCATATACATTTCTCATCTGAGTCATTACATCCCTTTAAACATTTCCCAATCATTTGACTTATGCACAAATTCACATAAAAGATACTGTTGCAACTATACTGTGTGAAATTGTAACTCTTTATATTGTTTTGCTAGTTTTTTAATAGGATGGGTCGTACATTTTTATTTTTGTTTCTAATCAAATAAACTGTTTTTTTAAGTAAAGTGTATTTTAAGAGAGAATATGTTATGAAATCTTAGAAAAATGGGAAAAAAATTGATACATTATTACCATATAATATAAAGAATCATACATTTTGTTTTGAAAAGAGTTTTGGTTACAATTGAATACATCGAAATACCATAAAAGATTTGAGTGAAGAAAATACCAAGTTTTGAATTGTTTTCATGTGTTACCTTTTTGTTGAATACAGAAATTGGGTGGGAGTGACCAAACAAAACAAAAGTTGGGTGGGTCAAAAAAGGCCCATTAATTGACAGAAGTTATCATAACAATTAGCATACCCAAGCAATGAGTATATTAGCCACATGTCGATCTATCCTTCTATAGTTTACTTTTTGCCCATATATATATATATCAATTTTTGTTGGGCAAGATTTTTCCCCATATATGACTCCTTTAATTCACCAAAAAGATATAATTCCCTTAATGTAAATCTTAAGGTCATAAAACATAAATTTAAAATATAAAAATATAATAAAAAGTAAAACCGAATTAATGGTGGAAACACCAACTTTTGTATTTTTAGAGAAAGTCACAACCACTGCTGAGTAGAAGTAGCACTGTCACTCTTGTCTTGTTCTGTCCTGAAACTAGACTCGTGTCTTGTCCAGCTATATTCACTTGAGTAAGCCGTTTTTTAATTTCCTTTGAAATGATAATTAATATTGTTTAGCCATATTACCAATTCTTCTAGAATCTTCTTAGCTACTTTTTAACCTATCTACCTTAAGTAATTTGGTTTGTGGAAATTGTATAGGAAATTTTGTTTTTTAAATTCTGAAACCATTGGTAAACCAATAATCGTCTGTATTCTTCTTACGAGATTTTAACCCTTTTGTAATCAGTTCTTGATGTTTCTGTGGTTGAATGATTCATCATGGGATAAATTTACCAGTTTGAATTTTTCTTTCCATTTCGATTTTAATCATGGTTGGTCAGTGGTCACTATGAATGTTCAAAACTTCTAAATGTAATATTTTATAAACTATGAGAATAATCTAAATCTCTAGTTATATTTATAAACCATAAAAAGGAAAAAAAATGTATCTATAGAATGCTTTGGATTGTTTAAGCAATTTGGGTTCGAAGTCACTTCATTACACTCCATCATGTGGCCACGTAGATATTAGTCAATTGCTTATAGTTCATTTGAATATTCGAAGAGATGATCCATCTGTAGACTGCACCTCCCTTTGAGAATTAGGCTGGGCCTTCGAAAGGTTTGGGATATCCTTAGGTTAATAAAAAAAAATGGTTATCAATAGTAGGAAAAAAAGAAATCAAAGTAAACTACGGAAACTAAAAGTACAAAAACCTTTTTATAAAGTGGGTGGGATAAGCCAAAAGCCCACAAGTGACGAGTATAATTGTCGACGACACTGAGGAAGAAAGAGTGAAGGAAACTCAAGACTTTCTTCTCCCACTTCCCATTTTTTCCTTTTTCAGTGGAAAGCTCTTTTTAATTATTTTGCATATATATAAATTAATGCATAGAGTTCGTTACACAAGCTAATGAAGGGACAATCTCTGTCAAAGAGTTCAGAAAATTTGAATCGGAGATGGCTTTGTCCCAGCCTTTGTCTTCTTCATCTCTCTCGGTATTAATTTTTCCTTCTTTTTGTTTTTCAATTTATTCTCCAACTTCAATACATACGCATATATGTATGTCTGTATGTATGTATGTACAGTTGTTTGATATTGTCGGATTAGATTCTATGTTCGAGAATAGTTCAGATTCTTTATGGATAACCTTAAATTCTTAGCTTTTGAATCTAAATTGGCCAATTAATGGCTATTGAAACAGAGTTCGCTTTAATATAGATTGAATTTACTCCGCGTGAGTTCACTTGCCCTGTCTTTGTCTGAAAATTTTCAGATTCTGAGAACTAATGTCGTTATCAAGTTTTTAGCTTTTTTATATATTAATCAGATTTTGATTCATTTTTTGGTGATATAGATGATGAATCGCAACGTTGTAGTTAAGAGCTCGGTAACAACAACAACAAGTCTTTCTCTCAGCAACAATAACAAGTCTAGAGTTTGCGTTGATTCTTTAAAGATCCGATTCCATAATCGTTGGAGCTTCATTGGAGGATCAAGAATCGCTCTTTCCCCAAATGTTTCATCGGATTCTTCCTCCGTCGTTCACAAGAAACGCTCCGGCGTACGAGCTTCATGTAATGTCTCTTAAACTGTAACACTAAAAATAACAGTTAAAGTTTCAAACTTTTGTCGAGATTCTAGCTTTTGTGTTTTGAAACTGAGACATTGATGTGTTGATTGATGTTCAGGGTTAGCTACTTCTCAGATCGCAAGCAGTGTATTTGCTGTTGGAACAACAGCTGTTCTTCCTTTTTACACTCTAATGGTTGTAGCTCCAAATGCTGAGATTGTGAGTCTTTTCTTCGTTGCAGTTTTACGACTTCTTGTGAAGAGCTAAAGAAGTTCATCTGAATTGAGTAATATGTTTCTCTTTGTTGCAGACAAAGAAGTCTATGGAGAGTAGCATACCGTATATCATCTTAGGTGTATTATACGCGTATTTGTTATACCTTTCTTGGTCACCTGATACGCTCAAATACATGTTTTCCAGTAAATACATGTTGCCTGAGGTTCGTTTTCTTTAAATCATCAGAAACATCGAACACAAGAATATGCGTATCATTAAGTTATGTTCTTTTTTTAATTTGTCATCTGCAGTTGTCTGGAATAGCGAAAATGTTCTCAAGTGAAATGACTCTTGCTTCTGCTTGGATTCATCTTCTCGTTATAGATCTCTTTGCTGCAAGGTATGTTGCAGTTTTTGGTTTTAGATTTTATATCTGAACATGTCTCTAATAAGTGTTTTATCTGCAGACAAGTTTTTAATGATGGGTTAGAGAATAAGATCGAGACGAGGCATTCAGTTTCGCTTTGCCTTCTCTTCTGTCCGGTTGGAATCGTTTCTCATTTCGTAACCAAGGCTTTAACCAACAGTTCAACCTCAAAAACCAATAACCAGCGCAAGTAAACCGGTTATCTTGATCTCTCATCAATGTCTTTCTTTTACTCTTGCCTATAAAGATTATTGTAAGATATGGGTCATTTTGCATTTGCTTCGGTTAAAATGACTTTGTAGTGGATGAAGTTCTTGACAAAAAAAATCAAATGAGACCAAATAAGTCACAGAGAGATTCACTATCTAACCACTAAACAAACGTAATGTTCAAGATTTTACTAAGCCCTGATGGGACGGTTCGGTAGTGCCTAGTGCCAAATCAGTTAAGATAGATAGAACATTTAATTTAAAAGTTCGGTAGTGCCTAATTCTATATCGAAGCTAAATCCAAGACATGCAACATGTCACTTGTACTTCTGCTTTAATGTCGCTTGATGCAGATAAGAGTTTCAATGTCCCTTTAGTACCTACTACCTAGCATAAACATTGAGGTAGGAACAAGCTTGATTCCTCCTATTTGATTACTGTGATTGGAGAAAATGAGGAAAAAGATTATGAATTCAGCACCCTTTTTAAAGAAAAAAATAAAATAAAATAAAATAAAGGATTCCACAAGGTTGTTGGAGAATACGTAAATTAAATATTTTTCTTCTAACCCTCTCAAGTTGGCTTTATATGTCAAAGTATGCCAAATTGTGTGTTTTTTATTCATCAGCTAAGAGGGATATATATATGTACACAAGCATAACTTAATCCCAAGATACGAGCAATGGAGAGAAAATAAAACAATACAAATATACATATAAGAGAAGATATTTCAATACTTCCCATCAAGTTAGAGCATACAGATTACAAATGCCCAACTTGTCCAAAAAAATTCGAACTGAACTCGTCCAAAAGGTTTGGTAAGAATATCCGCTGGTTATTCCCTTTAGAAATGTGCAACAATTTGATCACACTAGCAAGAACACATCTCATACAAAGTGAATATCATTCTCAATGTGCTTCGTTCTTTGATGCATAACCGGATTCACTGCAAGATGAAGAGCAGATTGATTGTCAGAAGACAAAAAGATTGGTTGTGTGATCAAAACTCCAAGGAAAATCATGAGTCCATGGAGCCATTTATCTCACACTATTAACATCTGCCATTGACCTATACTCTGCCTCAATTGAAGAATGAGAACGGGTTTGCTGCTTTTATGTTCCTGAAGAAATGGGATAACCACCCAGCAAAGAAAAAGAGAGAGACCTTTGGGTATTTGGACACGCAACTCAGTCATAATCACAATAACCCATGACCATGAGTATAAGATTAGAAGACGCAGTAAAGAAAATTTTCTTGGCCTGGTGTGCCTTTGAGATAATGCGTTACAACGCATTACATCATCACAATGAGACACATGTCCGTGTTTGCATAAACTGAGAGAGAAAGTATACAGCATCAGAGAGCTCGGGACAGGTGGAAATCAGATAAATTAATCGTCAAAGTCAAACAATACACAGATACTGTGAAGGATCCAAGTAGAACTCATCGGGTATCTTCTTGCAGATTATGATTATGTTCCATTGGTATTACCGCAGGGTGAGAACCCAATAAACTATATTCCATCACAATATCAAGAAAACATGTATGGTATTGGGTTTATTATTTTTAGCCCATTTGACTAATTAAAAAATCATTTTAAAATATGTAACCAAAATTGAGGAGAAAACTAAATGAAAAGAATAAACTGAACAATCCAAATTTAACCAATTTTACAAAAGATCCAAGACTTCGATTAATTTCAGTAGAATTAAAAATTCGAACTACTCGATATCTGAACCGAAGTAAATGTAGTTTAATATGGTTATTTTTAGTATATTTTTCTTGAACAGAATTAACCGGCTAACTAAAATAATTGAATTGAAAAATATGAATAAATTGAACTCACAGGACTTTAATGTAATTGGATTGATATTGGATTGAATAGTTCAATCTATTTTAATGTATTTGAAACTTGAAATACTTTACTAGATTTGGCTGAATTCTCTAATTGATTTGGAAATACATAAAAAATTGTAATGAATTTACTTGTTATTGGATTGAATTGTTCAATGTATTTAAAACTTGAAGTATTTTACTAGATTTGGCTGAATTCTCTAATGGATTTGGAAATACATAAAAAAAATTGTAATGAATTTACTTGTAATTGTATTTAGAAGTATTTTGGTGAGTTTGAATAAATACTATAATCTATGTTGGATTATATATACGATTTGATTGTAATGTTTTTTTTTAATTAATTTATATATATTTTCAAATCATAATTCTTATTGTGAAGAAGAAGTATAGAATTTATAATTAAGATTGAATGAAAACCGAAAACTAAAAAACTAAAAAAAAACACTATAAATCAACGAATAATCAAATAATGTTTCACTCAAATGTCCTTACAAAATGTTTTCGACTCTGGCCAAACAATCAGTGCCTCCAACGATCTCATATCCTCAATAATTTTCATTCTATATGAATTATTTGTAAATGAGAGAGTGATGTATATAAAAAATCGTTAAAGGTTTTTTTCTCAGTTTTTTGTGGTGACTTAAGTTTCAATTACTGTTATTATTGTTTCTTTAATTTCAGTTTTTTTTCACCAATAATTGAGTATAACTCCGTAAACTATAAAACTTATTTAATTTTAAAACTTATTTAATTTTAAAACTTATATTATAATATTTTTCGAAACTACTGCAACTATAATTCTTTGGAACAACATAAAAAAGTTTATTTTCTTTATTTTATAAAGTATTTCAAAATATAAAACATAAATCTTATATTTTTTTTTATTCATGCTTTTTAAAAGAAAATTTTAGTATAATTCTAACAAATACACAATTAACTAATACCTGATTTCATTTTGAATTTAAAATACATCTAATTTCATTAAAATACAATATTCAATAACGACCTTAATTCATATCTTGCAAGCCGTGGCTTGTTCCCATCTTGTGCACTGCAACAAGTGTAAACTAAAGTATTAGGTAGAGACATTTGAAAAATGTAAGAATAATTTACTTCAAAAGAAAGAGGAATTTTGAGATGCAAAAGCAGCTTTTTGCGTGAGTATTCATCAAATAATATATATAAAAATGCATAACAGGTCAAAAGGAATAAATAAGTGGGGTTTCTCTTCCGTTTCATGGCCTAATCTATGTGAAGGAGATGAAGTGAACTAGCCTTACAGAACATCCTTTTGTTAGATTCCAGCGATTCGAAAAAGCAGTTCACGGAGGAGAAGCTGAATGATTTCACACCGCAATAAAAAATAATATAAAACATTGTTTTGTAATCATTTTACATATACAATCGGTTATAAAGGGGGACAAGAAAACAGAAGTTAATAGATAAATAGCAACCCCTTGAACCCTTAATACGCAACGAGCCATTAGGGGATTAAAGAACATGGACCAATATGGACTACGATCATCTCAGCGCATTGATCCCTATGGTTATATTTATAATAACAAATCAAATATATATGTTATCTATACTTTGTCTACGATGTTTGGAAGAATCTGCTGCTGACTCCAGCTCTGTAAAGCTTCATCACATCACTTTCTCCTGTTGTTACCTGAATCTCGTTATGAGCCGGAACAAACAAAACATCTCCTCGGTTAACCAACAATTGAGACGATGAGCCGGTTTGCAATTTCCCATTTCCTTCAATAACCAGATAAACCGATGGCCCCTCAACGGCCGGAAAAATGGTCGATTTCCCTGTGGGAAGATCACAATGATCCACTTCAAACTCATCAAATGGAGGAAGGTATCTCGTTATGTATGGAGCCAGAGGAAATCCTTTCAAAATATCCGGATAGCCCTAGAAAAAAAAACCGGTACAATTAATCAATAACCAAACAAAGAAAACCAAACAATCGGTCAAGGGTCAATTAGGTGGAGTAAGGTTAATTTAAAATTTTTGATTACTTAAGCAAGTAATTAGGATACTCCAGGCAAATTATCCAACCCATAACCTTACTCGCTGGAATAAGTTATCTTAATCCACACGGAAACGAATAGGATCCGGTTCGAGTGACTTGGCCCGAAATGAACCAACTAAACCGAAACGTTAACGTGTAAAGAAAGTTACCAGTTTATAGGTAAGCATAGAGCAGAGCGTTTGAACATCGCGGTGTTTCGGAGTAAGACCAGCCCTAACAACGTTGTCTGAAGCCGCCATACACTCTACACAGTCGCCGGAGATGTAAGCGTGTGGCTCGTTCGCATCCAAATACAAAGCCTCTCCGGGATTAAGCTTGACGTAGTTTAAAAAGAAAGCTGAGATCACGCCTATGTCCCCTGGATACTGTTTCTCTAGTTCCAAAACTAACTTCTCCTTCTCCGACAGTTCACGGTGTTCTGTCTCTTGGATTAGACGAATCTTCAACTGAGATATAACTGGCTTCGTCTCGTTGTTACTTGCAGACATTAGCTGTGTGAAGATCAAACGGACAACGGATTTAATGCTCTCGTCTCCGTCTTTTTCGTTGACGGTGAAGATTTGATCTGAAGCTTTACTTCCGACGAGCTCTGTGATCTCTGGAACATTGGCGATAACTTCCTTCAGCTCCTGATACAGAACCGGTTCAATTTTGGTTTTAGCATACGTAATAAGCAAAACAACCGAACTAAACCAAATCAAAATCAAATTAATTAGTTTTAAATATAAAAAGAGGTAAACTACTGTGAACCAAACTCCAAAACTAGACCAAATCAAATTGAAATGACCTCTAGAGTAGAAAGAGTCCATTCAGTTTGGCATAGGTTCAATTGTGGTTTTAGCATATCTAAATTGCAAAATAAACAGAATTAGATTCTTATGTATTTTAGTTGATTTAAAATTTTATATAGACTTTGTAAATTCTTGTAAAATTAAATGATTTCCAAATATAGCAAGTGAATTTTAATTAATATTTGTAAATTTGTAGATTTATTTTTTAGATTTATATCTTCTATACTATTAAAACAGGAAACTATCCAAATTTACTATAAAATTAAACCAATCAAAATATATCTCATAATTGAATAAAACCTGATTTAAACTATTATGTAGAAATTATTAATGAATAATTGGTAATTTCGACAAAAATTCTAAAATTATTAATCTAATAGTACTTGATTTTGTTTACATTAAAATTCTATAGCTAATAACCACATTAAACCATAGAAAAAAAAGAGTTGATTCGGTTTCCCTATGTAAGATAACCTTAAAAATTACGTGAATGGTGAATCTAAATCTAAATTATAATTTTCCTAGTAAATTTTAAAAAATTTACCGCCCTAGATATACTATTTAAAACTCTCATCTCACACCATAATTTTTTTTGTATTCATCCGTGATTAGGGGTTTTTCCTAGTAAATTATAAAAAATTTACCGCCCTAGACTGATTGTAGCGACGTTAACTAGTGTACAAACCAAATCACTGAAGAAATTTTGGTTTTGAAATATAAGCTGTGACCTCTAAAAAAAAATAAAAAACCCCAAAGGAGTAACTAAGCTGTTAAAAGACATAATAAAAAGAAAAGTCAAAGTCTCTGTCGCCTTAACCCTTTGAAGTCTTTAATTCCAAGATCAACCCTTGGCTCATTTTTTTTTTTTTTTTTTTGTGTGATTGTAAACACATTTATAACAATAAATTGGGTCTAATACTAAGATTTGGCTGGGTTTTTGTTTCCATTATATCAGTTCAAATTTGCTTTTAGATTGGGGTCGGTTTATCTTTGATGATCTAAACCAAAAACCAACCCACTTATAAGTTCGCAGAGAATGAGAGAGAAGAAAGAATCTGAAATATGTACCTTAAGAGATACGAAACCACAAAGAGCTTCAAAAGGAGTAATTGCGAGTGCAATCTCAGGCTTATGGTTAGCATCTCTGTAAAGAATAGGATCTTCTCTATGCAATTCCTCAGCCAATGCCTTGTTTGGATGCGCTTGAATCGACAAAGCTTTGGTTACTGACAAAACCTATTTTTTTCACATTTCAACACAAAAACACTTAATCGTTAGATCTAAACCTACGTATGTTTAACTTTCAAGCAGAAAACAAAAAAAATCCAATTTTTTAACGAAGATGAATAAAGTAAAAACAGAGCAAAAATCAATGACAAGAAATCTTATTGATCCGTACAGATATATAATGATTATGTCTTCGAACAAGACAAATTAACTTTATATGTAAAAAAAACAGAATCTGAAAAATATAAAAGTCTCTAAGTTTTAAATTTTAAACACACACACAAGTCTAATATTTAAATGAGAGAAACAGAGCCAAACAGAGCAATAAAACAGGGCATAAAAATTCATAATGAGATCTTAAGATCATATTAATAATTTTAAATACTGAATGATTATATATGTAACAAAATAAGAAAAAAATATGTTAGTTTAAGACAAAAACAAGAAGAAGAAATGACCAAACAGAATTCGAAAACATATGTCTTAATAGGAATATATACCTTGAAGAGGAAAGGAAGATCACAACCCCACTTGTCCACGACTCTAGACCCGAGTAAATCCGGATTATCCAAAACCCACGATTTCAACGTAACCATGCATTCGGACGCAACATGACCCGACCCGAATTCTTCTTCCTTCACGACGTGACTCGGTCCAGAATCATGAGTACCCATCCACAACTCGGCGTGAGGAACCGCCGGGTCGACTCGGTTCCCTGAATTGGCCTCGTGGAGTCTCGCAACCAATGAGTCCGGTCCGAGTTTGCCCCACTCGTAGTTCTTCACGGCGCATCTCAAACGTTGGACGGCGGTTAACTTGGCGGGATCATGACCGTTCGTTTGGATTGCGTCTGCACCCATTTTGGCCTTTTATTTATTATTGCTCGCTGAATCAGAGAAGATGATAATATGATGGGCTTTTCCTCTATCCTATATATATATAATATAATTCCTTGGTAGAGGGTTAAAATTCAATCATATTATATGAAAATAATATAATACATTCATAAGCAATGGAATAAATATGTGTATACTTTCTTTATTCTTGTGTAGATATAAAGATATGCATTAACTGATATTGTAAATGTTTAGAAATGACACTCACGGGAATTAACTTAGATTATGAAAAGTACTTACGTGTGAACAAGAAGAGAAAGTTTTTTTTTTTTTCTAACCTATCTATAATTCTCAAAATAGAGTAAAAACCATTTTTGGAAGATAAGTTGAGAACTCGTTTAGATTGTTTTATTCTAATGGAAATTGCGTGTTTTACTTGGAATTATAGAATTTGAGAAAAGAAAAGATAAGGAAGGAGGATAAAAAGAAAAGTTTGAGATCCGCACGAGTCAAAATATGCTAGAAGTTGTTTTGTCTTTCAAACTTTGTATTGTTTTTATCATTTATTAATTATATATTATAGATATGGAATGAACCTAACAATAGAATATATCCCTCTGCATTGTTTGCCACATCAATGTTCTATAGATTAATACACGTCAATTTATTAATCAAATCAAAGTACATAATATCTTCATTGCTTGCCACATCAGCATTCCGTATAGGTGGCTGTTTCTTTTGATAAAAATGGCAGTAGAAGACTACCATATTATTAGGTGAACTTTGGTAATAAAGAATTAAAAATTGTCAAACTGTTCTATTTCAACCTTCGTTCACAAATTAAAAATAACTAAAACTTTCTTCAATTGTAGTTTAAATGTTTTATACATAAAGTTCTCGTAACTTCAAAAGAAAAAAATGGGTCAAGCTGGAAATTGAGAAAGGTGGAAGAAGTCAATGGCTTCCTTGTGGAAGCTCTCATGAAAAGTATCAATGATCCATTTTACATGTGACATACTTCCTCCTCTGAAATGACAGAATTTAATTTTCTTACTTTATTTACAAGCCAACATTATTACCTTTTTATATTTTGTTATCACTTGGTTTGATATAGAAGAAACATTAATAGCAATGCAACTGTGTAGAATAGCTGGATTTTAGAATGGTTGAATTCTTTATTATAAATACTATGAGATATTGTATTTATATATTAAACATGAAATTTATTTAAATAAAAAATGAAGATCTAAATTAGGTACTTTTAAAGTTTCAAAATTTGGTTAAGTGTTAAGAACTTACAAATAATCCACATTAGATATTTGATTTTTAATTGGATACTATATTCATCAACTTATTTTTATAGACTTTATTAATGATGATCTATTATATTTGTTTTAAACATAAAAAATGCATTACAATATATTATTGTTTTGATTTGGTCAAAAAACATTATATATACTTTTGAATATTAATGTTATCAAAGATTAAGTCAAGAAGATCAAATCTCTATTATGACAATTGATGTGAGTTAACTTTCCATCATAGCACCATATCTGTTTTGTTTTCTGAAGTTATAAACGTGATTCGGGCAAACTCATTTCATAGATACAAATAATCAATATACAACAATTCTTCCTCATTATTATATTTTTTTTCTAGTTTTTTTGGTTGTTGTTGTACTAAAAGTACAATTTCGCCTAAAGATATATTTTGATATGCCTAGAGTAAATACCAAACTTGGTTTCAATCTCCCGTGAGATTCGAATAACTGATATTTGATTGGTTAATGGTTAATGGCAGCTTGACTGGAATCACAGTGGCATGGGACGACACAATCTTGTCGAGAACGGTAATCAAATTCGGCAAATTTCAACTCTCCATGGAGAGATAGAAACTCTTCTCTGAATTATGCATTGCCTTCCTCTTCATTCTCCCATTGAAACATTTATAACGGAGTGTTAAAATATTTTAAATATGATTAAAGATCTAAAAGAATGATCAATTTTTTCCATAGAGAGCTTAAAGAATTTCAATGCTTTCAAAGTCATTTTCATCGTTTTTACTGGTTCAAATTCGGCAAAGCTTCAATGTTTTTTCTGATTTGTTAGCAAAACTAGCTAAATTTTCTCCATTTTCTTTATCTTTTGTGGCTTGTTCTTTTTTTGTATGGGTAACCACACTAATTCAAGTATAAGTAATAGATGTATGGTTATATTTTGGACTTTTGATTACATATAAACCATATCATTACAGACAGTTACAGAATTAATGAAAGACTATCTCACTTTCACACAAATCGTTTGTCATTCATCGTATTTTTATATCGGTTAATGTATATTTAATTTTATTTTGTATTATTATTTTTAACAATTATTCAATTTATTATATTATAAAAATTGTGATCCTATAATCTTAATTTTTTAAATTTTGTTATTATATTAACCAAAAAATGATAATTTGTTAAGAACAAATCTTCTTCGACGATTCTTTGTTCCATAAAGATCGTTGTCGATCTCCTCTAAACATTTTGGGATAACTTTGAAAATTATTCAACTGTTTTTTATCATCTCTAGTTGTTTTAATTTGTTTAATTTAGTCATAGCGTTTTGCATGAGGGAAAATTTTGATTATATATAATTTAATTTAAGTTGACTGGGGTTTTGAATCTTATTCAAATCTGTAATCGTTTTTCAACGAAAAAAGAATAATAAACAAAAACAAAAGATTTTGCATTTGCAGACTTGGTTTTGCTGTTTGGTTCAATATGTTCAAACCGATTTATTAGTTCCCATTTGATTAAATTATTAAGCAAATCTTTAGTCGAGAATCTTGATATTGTTGAATAGTTGAAAATCTTAAATTCTCATTTTTACAAAATAAAAAACATAAAAAAAATTAAAAAATGTTATTTGATTTTAGAGCAAGTTATAAATTTAATAAACTATATAGTAAATATATATATATATATATATAATAAAATTATTAATAGATTTCAGAATGTATATTATGTTTATCATGTTGTTTAGTATTTGGAGTAATTTCTATTCATGTAAAAAATTATTAAAACTAATTTTTGGATAATTGTGTTGGTCAATACTTCAATAGAATTTTCAGATCAACTTAGCTATCGGAGTGATCAGATCTTGAAATATTTGGATTCTTTATTGTGAGTACTATTAGATAGTGTATACATATGTCATAAAACAGAATTCATATGAATGAAAAATGTTAGTCCAAAGTTAGTGACTTGATAAGCTTATAAAGCTTGATACCTTAGCTATGTGTAAAAATTAGTAACATAATAAAAATATGAGAAAATATGAGGTAAAAATTCTTTGTTTATTTATTGAAGAGTATACTATATTATATAATAGTAAAAATATATACCCGATAAAATGTGTATACGCGTCGAACCAAACCGAATATGGAAACAGATTCAGATTAGAAATTAGAACTGAATTTGAGATTTGGTAAATAAAATTAGATCAATTCAAATCAAATTGATAATTAATTTGAATTATTAAATAATTAAATTAATCACAAAATATCCTTTCATTTGATATCAAAAACATATCAATTGACTTTGTCATAATGGTAGATTTAAACTTAATTGTAAGAATAAATGGAAGGTTTTCTTAATTATCATAGTTTTTTTTTGTCAAAAGCTTGTAAGTCAACTTCTTCCTCTATATTATAAAGATATTCACACAAGTATAACAAAATAATTATATACAACAAATTTTCATTATTATTTTTATTATATATATATATATTAGTTATAAGTACAACATAGATTAATAAGTACAACATAGATTATAGTTTCATTATCTTTTATTCTATATGTTGCAGAATAATCAATGTATGGTTTCATATTTTGCATCTAAATCGTTACACTATAGATAATGAAAGAACTAAAGAAAGAGTATCTCTTTTTCCAGACAAACAAATTGTTCATCGTATTTTGATATTGGTCGATGTATTTTTGATTTTATTTTATAATATTATTTTAAGAATTATTTCATTTGTCATATTATATAAAGTGGTCTTACAGATTATATGGTTCATGTTTGTAATCAGATTTTCGCATGATTGGGCGTTAATTGTAAAAAAACATGCGATCAATTGCAGTTTTCTTTCGCCATACGAAACGTGACAGAGATTGATTTAGTACGGGATATGATCTTTTATGTTGCATCACATCCTCTCAGAGGTGGGCGTGCGGCGAACACATCAGTTCGTGTAGTCGTGCTTTATTAATACTGTTTACTAGTGCTTGGTTGGTCGATTCCACGTGGAGTGTAATATAAGAACGTTCATCTATGATCAATGGGTCTGAAAGTTTAGGCTCACAAGATCTGGCTGAGAAGTTGATACATGTATTCACTATTAGAGTCTTTCAAACTATTTTTGAGTACTCAGTAAAATCTAAATGTCCAACTATCTCATTGAATAATGATGGTGAATTTCATATTTCATATATGGAATAAGTATAGATATCATATTATATACTAGACACTTATACCAACTCCATCGATAAAATATAAGAGAATATCTAATGAAAAAAAAACTTAAAAAGCAAAAAATAAGAGAGAAAATATAGAATATGTTCTTATTTGAGATATTTTGAGAACTTTTGAAATATTTTATCCACATATGTTAATTTATGAATAATCTACTATAAACAATAAAAATAAAAGATAATTGCATAACTAAATTAAGATAAAAATATATATTAAATTTATTGAGAGTATCTAAACGATGAAGGTGTTTTTATACATCTTTAGAAATTATATACTGCTCATAAAACCTCACAAAGATATATATATATATATATATATATATATATATATATATATATATATATATATATATATATATATATTAGTGGATTCTATCGAGCCGTAAAACTATCCTCAATAGTTATTTTTAATAAAAACATTAGTATAAACAACATTGCTATTTAATGTAGAAAAACCGTTTGTATGAATACCTTTAAACAAAAGAAATAACTTTGTATAATGGAAAGTATATATCTCCGCAATGGATATGCAAGGACCAAAGATGTATGACGTGCTACATATCGTGCTACAAGGTCTGTTTGGCCAAATTGTCAGCAACATAATTCGTTTCATGCCGAATGTGCGAAAATAAGATAATTAAGAAGTTTTTGCGAAATTTGTGATATGATATCAGTGATGATATTGTATAGATCGGAAAAGGATAATTCACCAGAGACTACGTTAAACTTGAGGTTTTTTCTTTTCATTCTCAGAATCACCAAAATTTCTTTTTTTTTTTCTTTCTTATTTTTACTACACTTTTTCGCTTCATCTTGTTTGACCTCACTTTTTTTTTTGTTCATTTTTCCTCTATATTTGTTTTTGAATGTGAAAAAACAAAAAAGAAACTTAAACAAATTTGCTTATTTCTTTTCACAAAATGAAAGTTTTTGAAAAATAAGCGAAAGAAAATGAAGGGAAAACTAGAGTTTTTGAAACATTAGAAGAGTTGTAGGTCAAGTTGAAAGTGTTAATATGAACGAGAGGCGAGTCCAGGTAGAGGTCAATGTCCCCCTACATTTGAAGAAGAATGCTCAGTTTATGAATAAATAATTTTTATACATCTCCCCACTATGAGAAACTCTATCTTTATTGCATTAATTGTAATATGATATCACATGAGCAAAGAAGCTGATAACTACATGTTAACTTAAACTGTAGTGTCATAGGGTTTCTTTCCGATACCAAAACAGTTTTTCGAGGGAAAAGAGATCGGCTCTTTGGTGTTGATACTGGCGAACCCAAGGCAAGGTCTTTTTCAAATGGAAGCCTCCACTTAGGGTTGTTGTGATGGGTAAAAAAATCCAGCCCGACCCGAACCCGAAACAAACCCGCCTAAAAATAACCCTAAATTATAAAACCCGAAAAAAACCCAGTATTATTAGGGTAACCCAAAAAAAACTCGCGAAGTTTAGGGTTACCCATGGATATCCATGAGTATCCAATTTCTTTTTTAATCTTAAATCATTTATAATTAAACTTATAAAATTTGTGATGAAACTTGTAAAAATTAAAATTAGACTTACAATATTCTTAAAAAATAAATCAGATATTGTTAATTTCAGCTAAAAATTAATTTATCATTGTAATTAATATAATTAAACTAAAAAAGAAATTTAATACACTAAAAACTATATAAAATGAAAGAAAATATGAACAAAATAAAACTTTTTAAAAATAATGTCATACACCAATTGTCTAAAACAAAATCCAACAACAAAATTAAGTTATGATTATTAACATAATAACCAAACCCATCAAAATCAAATTTAAAAATATGAACTCAATTGGATATACATAATAATCAAATCCAACATACTTTTAATCTCATATATGTGATTAATAATATTATTATATATAATCTTTTAAATTTTATAAAGTTCATTTTTAAAATTTTAAAAATATATGTTAGTTTTAAAGTTTTTTATATATTTTGAATATTAAATCAAATGTTCTCCATATGTAAATATATAAAAAAAAACTGTTTAAACTAAAAATAACAAAAAAACCCGTCGGGTACCCAAAACCCGTTAGGGTAACCCGAGTTGAACCCGAATATAAATAAAACCCGCCTATCTAAAACCCGCGAGTTTCTTTTATTAAATGGGCGGATTTTGGGTTTAAAATTGTCTCCCGGGTTTCGGGTATCCTATGGGTAATTACCCAATATTAACATCCCTACCTCCACCCATGAAACAATATCCGTCAGAGCTCAAATTTAAGACTGCTGGAGGAGGGAAGAAAGTTATGAGGGTATTGTACCTCACTGCAACGACCATGTTCACTGTAACCTGTATCATTTAGAAGACCTGGAACCAGAGGATGAAAGACGAGGGCCGGTGTGGCTCAGATTGAGTCTCACCTTTGTTGGTGAATTTGACTCACTTTTCTTTTATTTCAGGCACCCCCGAGCTTAAGCAAATGAAAGAGAAGTAAGAGGTGGAGAGTCTCACCTTTGTTGGTCTGAAAAAGATAAGGGAAAAGGGAAATCTGTGGAGGAAGAGGGTGAAGTGAGCAACATTGGTGGCACTGAGTCAAGAGGTACAAAGTTAGAAGATGGGTTTGGCTCCGGCTCAAGGCCAATCAATGTTCCACCGATTGGTGTGGTAACCCCTGTCTGCGACTCTTATTCAAGAAGAAACTGGAAAGAAAAATTTAATTGAAGAAGACAAACACAACTATTAATGATGAGATAGTGATATCACATTAGGAAGATCTGGCTTTTGATAATGAGGATCTAACACTTACATAAAAAATATGTGTTTCTTGGAAAAGTGCGAAAATGATATGATAATGGAGAACGATGATCTACTAGGTGATGATTTGGTGGCTAATCTCGAACAAGTGGTGAGCCAAGATTACACTATTATCGAGGTTGATATCTCCATTGTTCATGGTGAGAAAGACAAGCGAGCTTCTTCTTAGTATTTAACAGGCAAGAGATCACGTGCTCCAAAAAAACAAGAATGGACCAGGTGGATCTGGTGCATATGTGGCAAAGGACGGTATTGTGAATCTAAAGAAGGGAGACGGGAAGAAGAAGATCTTCAGAAACCAAAAGGAAAGGGTTTTAGGACAAATATGCAAGAGTTTAACTAGAACCAAAGTAAGATATTGTGCCAAAATTGTGTGGAATCTGGGGTGAAATATGATCAACATGGGACATAAGAATTCAGTAGAAATCATAAATAGGAGAAAATGTGTTTATTAGAGTGTTTGTTAAGCTTGGATTACCTATTTTAAGAAGCTAAAAACGTTATTCTTTTTTATACTAATGTAATATTAAATTAATGTGTTTTTTGAAAAATCCTTTTCTTAAATACATTTTTTCCTTCTTTAATTCCTGTACGGAGTGACATATCAAATGTTTCTTTCAAATGTCCTCAAATTTGACTATCTAAGTTTGATTATGTCATGGCTTTGAGTTCCTTGTTTGAGCTTTCCATTTCAATCACGCTGTTCAATTTGTTTTGGATTTTCGGTTTTATTTTTCAATGGCTATAATTCTTGAGCGGATATTTAAATCCCAACACCTATATTTTTCAAACCAAAGTTCTCTATGTATTCGTCCTATTCAAGCTTTGAACATTTTCAAGAACGAGGGAAGCTTTACCAGATCTCAAAGAATTTTCAGAACATGTATTAGACAGACCAATCAATAAGCTGTATTCAATACACTCCAATCTAAATGAAGAATACAAACTTTTCAAATAAACTAACTTTCAATCAAATGTAAATCCCAAACACATCAAGGGATCTAAAGAATCAAACTATTGTCTGTGTTAAAAACTGCGCATCGATGAAGAAAGAATCTCTGCAGTTCACTGGGAAGAATCTGAACCAGAAGAGACACCAAGGTTCACAAAGGTTAATCAGAATTCGATAGATGAAACTGTGAGTAACAAAAACAAGAAAACCAAACCCAAGAACACCTTTTTATGATAGGATCACTAGCCCAAGATACAGAGATGCGCAAAGAAACGCAAAAGATATCATACCCCTGAAAATCAAAACAATTAATTGGTCAGAAAAATAAGATTTTTTTCACTTTCACAATCTGTGATTATTGAGTGTTACTGTGAAATGAGTTAATCTAACCAAATGACACCCCAGCCACAACCAGTACAGCAAGGACAGATCTCCGCAAACTTCTCAGCATCGCTTGAATGGACTCTCCGTGATATCAGATCATCATAGATATCTTATATCCATTGCAGCCAAAAACAAAATGAGAACTTTCTTATTGTTCATAAAGTACAAAACTTTGAGTGCAGTTAATGAGAGAAAAGGAAACACATACCGTAAACTGAGAATAAGCTATTCATCACACCTGTAAATGTGAAACCGGCTTTTATTTAGAGAAGATGAAACTTAAAGATGTTAACAAGACAAGAGTAGGAGCTCTAAGGTTTATTTACCGATGAAGAGAATGACATAACGGAGAATTTTGACTGTAGTTAACTCTTGTAGGACCCAGATGATAGCGAGGAAAACTATGAAACCTGAGTAACTTTTTCATTGATTGTTAGAAGTTTTTATCAACTATAAGGATTTTGGGTACTTATAATGAAAATGTGACAAGAGGAATCACGAGATAACATACCTATACAAAGACTTCGAAGCGTCCACTGTCAAAATTGAAAATTTGGATCTCATATGTTTGATGTTAATGTCTCAATGAGATAAAACTGTTAGATAAGAGACAAGAGTTGAGACTCTTCTTACATTTTTGGCAATGAAGAGGACGATGAATAAAGCAAGACCCAGACCAGCAGCAGCTATTCTTGCTGTAAGCAGATTGGTAGATGCAAGAATCAAAGCCATTCCCCAAAATGATGAGCCAAGATCTATAGCCAATACAACAACAACAAAAGGGTGACACTTTTAGCCTTTTTAGGTGCTTCACTTAAACCCATCAACAAATGAACATCAAAATTCGATTTTGTTGTTGTTGATTTGTATAAAGGAGATAGATAGATTATGTATTACAGCCAGCAGGTAAGATCAGCCAATAAATGCCACCACGTGTAGTCGTCGAACCCCCTTCATTTGCATTCACCTCCATCCCCTCCACCTTTTAGATTTAATAAGAAGGTGATTACTTGACGACATTCGGTAACAGGAACATTTTATTCACATTATATGCGACCGTGAAAATTGAAACACAAGTTGAAGATTCACAGAGAGAAGATGAAGTGTTGATGATAGGAGAAAACTATCCATATTAGTGCCTCCACTTTAACACAGTATTTGCAACGCAAAGTCTATAGATTTCGTCTTTTCTCTCTAATACTTGCATAATATTGTGTCAAATGCAGCAATCAATCTAGAAGATACGCCATCAGAACTATGATAAGCTCTAAAGCTATAAACGCAGTTCTAATTCTCTTCACTCTCAACTCTCAACCAAGAGCCGGTCAAACCCTAGAAATTCACACCATAAAAAATCTGCAGACTTCATCGAAGACATCTTTATAAACCAGCTCTCAGCCTCTCACTAACAGCTATCTAACCAACTCACAACAGCTATAATCTGTTACATTCAGTCCTACGTTTAGTTATAATAGACCTCTACAGCTAAGGTTTGAGCAGCTGAACTTCTTCAAGTAGTTTCTTAGCTTCTAAGACTAATGACAGAAGCTCGTAGTTTACACATTAGCTATGGAAGCAAGCAAGAACCAATTCCAAGTCTGATGACGTAAGGTTAAAACAGTCATTGTTCTACTTTCCAAATGAGGATTACGACAGATGGCAAGACAATAAAGGATATTGCAACTTCTCGTCAAGATGTTATGTCCAGAGAGATCGTTACTATAGCGACCTACACAAGGCACCGTAGCTAAAGCAAGCTATTCGAGTAGTGGATGATAACAAAAACATATTCTCCGCCCATTCCAAGCGTGGACTAAAGCATAATTTTTAATATCCGAGGAGACAATTCATGTCTGCAAACTGAATCAAGATGCCAACTCTATGATCGTGCTAAACAGTCATGTCCAGAGAGTATGATGAGACATATTGCTAAAGCAAACCTTCCGGCAAGTAAATGTGCATATCAAATGAAAATGTTATGCTCGCAAACTGGATCACAACTCACAAGTCAACCAGAAAATCGTCTCTGCTCTTTCAAAAGCATGATTTCAAGTTTACAATCTGACCAAGGTCCAACCTAAAACCAGTTTTAGTTTCATCAAAGCAGTAGAAGTGAGAGACGCTACTTACATCTCCACATGTAAGCTTGCAAGCAACAGCATGACTCGCTTCGTGCAAAAACACCGTGATTAGTTTAAACGGAGTCAAAAGAAATGTCCTCCATAGCTGCAGAAAACCCCCCCAATAAATCTCAGTAGAAATCTTAAAGAACAAGAACGAATATAGAAACACCAAAAGTCACAAACTTTGAATAAAATTATAAGTCAAAAGTTGCATAAATCACTACAATCAGATACCCTTTTGACTAGATTACACAATAAACCCTTCGGATCTTACATTGAACCGAAGAAAACACTAAAAAGTCCCAAACTTTAAACTCTTTCTTCAGAACATTAGATGAAAAGAAACTGACCACAAGGATAACGACGGTGAAGATTCCGATGGTAATGAGGAACGTGTTCTGGTTTCGGTTACAGCAACTCCGGAGTTCCCAGTTCGGCGAATCCATCTTTCAGAGTCCGGTGAAACTCCGGTGAGAAAGAATCTTTCTTTTCTTTTTCTTCTTCGGAATCTGAAGAGTGATTGGGAGAAAAAAAGAAAAGAGGGAAAAAATGGACGAATTTGATTGGTTTCAGTTTTTGACATTTTTTCTTTCTATTCTAATGTTCTTCTTCGAGGAAATTGATTGGGAGAAAAAATTATTACTTCCTTCTTTTTTTAGGGGAAAATAAATTAATTAGGTGACCCGTCCATGACCACCTTGACCAAATCACGCGTTTAGTTTTCCTATTTTTTTTCAAGATAACGCGTATTATTTATTTCTCCAGCAGTTTTTTTTTTTCTTGAGTGGTTTATCTTTTTGGGTTAAATTAGTTAAGAGTCAATTTGCTAGATTAACTTTCAGATTGTGTGTTTGATTTATTGGGTGAATTTATTTCTGTTTGTGGGGTTTGATTTTAACGAATAAATAGATTGAATCAACTCAGACAAATAAAAAGAGTGATCCATCGCTAGTGAAAGTGGTTGAAAACAGTGTTATAGGATATTGTACAACCAATAATGAAACAATCATGTATACGTTTCCAATGATAAGAGATTGAAATAATTTTTTTAAAGGAAATACACTAATTTTGATTTACAGTATATTCAAGGATGACAAAGATGTACCATAATTTTAGTCAGTACTATCGTTAGTCGACGATGAAGAGGAATGTTGTAAAATAGGCAGTCAAATATCTGATCTGATTTACCGGTTGGTAAAAGCAGAGAGTATCAGATTTTAAATGGATTACTGTAGAATGAATATTGGAAGTGGAATATGATTACAATGGATTTCGTGAGTGAGATAATAGACCGTGATTTTTTGAAATTTGGTGTACGTGATAATAGACCGCTTGATTAATTCCTTGTATTTTCTTGCGACTCAAAATGTCAGGGCCAGTCCTAAAAATTACAGACCCAAAAGCAAAAAATAAAATTTGGCTCACTATTCATTAGTTTGAAAAAAAAATGTGAACAATATAAAAAATCATTTGTAAGATTCAAATCCACAACTTTGGTATACTTTCACATGTGAACATTACCAATAAAGCTAAATAATACTTTTATATAGCTATTGGTCCTTAAAATTAATAACTCATAGTCGACCTTAAGTCCATGTTTTATTGACTTATACTCAGGTCCGACTTTTCAAAAGGTGAATGGGGTGAATAAGTGTGTTAAAGTTTACATGAACGAGGTTGTAATATTTCATGGAGTTCCAATTAGCTTTGTGTAAGATAAAGATGCATAGTTTTTCCTAGAACTTTTGAATGGTATTCCATAAAATAATAGGACTAAGGTTCATATGTGCACAACTTACCATCCACACAAGCCCGGTCCAAAGGGGGTGGACAGAGGTGTTATGGCTCAGGGGTCTAGATATTTTTTCTAAAAAAATTACAATAGAATATTGGCCCAAAAATCTTTAAAATTATCTATATTTATGATAAATTTGATAAGAAAAAGTCTAGAAAATAATTTATATTTACATAAAATTTTGATAGAAAGCTAAAAAAAAAAATGTTCAATTTATATCATGATGAAGGTCCAAATTTTTTTTGCCCTAGGGATCATAAAAACTTTGGGCCGGACCTGTATCCACAAACATATGTGTTAGAGCGAACAATCAAGAATTCAAGACTTTGGAAAATATGTTGTGGACATGTGTTATGGATTGGGGTAAGAATTGAGAGAAGCATTTGTTATCAGCAGAGTTTGCGTACAACAACAGTTATCACTCGAGTATCGAAATATCACCGTATAAGACATTGTATGATTATTCATGTTGAACCCCATACATTGGAGATTTTTTTTTTTAAACAAAGGCATTCTAATAAATTAAATAGAATTCCAATTTTATAAAGCCAAAGCTGTTTCCAGTGGGTCTCACGTCCGCTCTCTCGGTCTGTGGACCCACCCCTTCCGGCCGGTGCGTTATTTTTGGAAGACTCGAGAGACTTGTTTAGTAACCCTGCAATCACCACGTGACCGTTTCTCATGTTTTTTTCTCACTCATACGATATCGAGTATGATTTCTCGATAGATCAACCATCATTTGACTATTCTAACTCAAATACGCTTATCTCTAGAGTTCTCTTTGAATGTGTCACCGAAAAAGTAAATGTACTTTGGTGATATAAGTAGTCAAATCAATTCTCTTAATCATTTTCACATATACCACCATATACCTGAAATCTAAATGTTACACAAATTTTTATGTAATCTTTTGAAAAAGATCTTAAAAAAAAATCACATAGGTTTTGCCATTTAAACAAAACAAAAAATATCATACAAATAAATAAATTAACATGTGTTTAAAAATGCAACAGTGAATAAGATAGGATTTTAAAACACTTTACAAAACCATTAATCTAATAAACCAAATAAAAGAAATAATCTACCAAATCATCCATCCAATTCAGCCATATTGATTTATCAGTACGTCCGGGGGGAAAAAAGAATAATTCTTTCATGACTGAAGGGATACAATTTCAATACAAAACAAATCGATTTGATTATTTTTTGTTTTTGGTCTGAACAAAGTAGTTCGGTACTTGTCAGCAAAACATCACCTATGCTCTTTGTCGGACTGGACCACATCTTCATTGTCTAATAGCTAGGATCAGAAAAATCCGATATTTCATAGGTCCGTCATCATAACCAAACCCTAACCGAATTGGACAGCTTCCTGCTAGTATTATCGAGAGCTGCCAAAATAAGTAAAGTGATCAAGAGGAGTAGACAATTCTTGGTTGGATCCAATCGGGTCGGGTTGGTTTCAGGTGGGCTCATGGGTGACCCAATGGTTATGAAAAGAAAGGATTTTTCGGAAACGTGGACCATTTCTGAACCCTTCAGTTTCTCTTAGTGGTTTTCTTCGTTTTCGGTAAGTACGTAGCCATCGGACCCATGACCATGCTTACTTTGTTTTTCTGTTTTCATATAATTCACAGATATATACTTTTTTATAAATTCCCTTTCATGCTCTAGATAATATAAAATCTCATTTTCTCTTTTCTTTCTATCACACAACAATTTCTTTACTTTCAATTTAAGAAATAATCGATTTTAATTTGATGGAAAGCAAACTCTCCATGACTCACCACAATATTAGTGAAAATGAAAAAGAAAACATAAGAAAATCTTAGATATACAATTCATATTCAACTTACAAAAGTGGATAATAACGCATTTGTATTATGGTCTATCGTAAATAAAAAGTTTTACATTCTTGATGTGTATTTGACATGTTTCTGCTCGTATTGTTTGTTTGGGAGATATCAACAATGCCACCGTGTTATTTTATTCTCATGCTTTATATATTATATCATCTAACCATTTCAACCTATGAGAATCCTAATAATATATGTTGTAAATCAGTAAAGACAAAATACTCGGTTAGAAAATATAATAACTGAATAATAAGACAATAATGTATGGTTTAGGTCCTAATTCAGCATAATCAACATCGTAGAATAAATGTAGTTGGTACGGTTTATACTAGTGTAGTCAATACAAATAAATGATGCAACAAAAAAACTTGAATGGCGAACTAATTAATTTTGTTGAGCTTTTTTGCCAAATTTTAGAATTCAATTTTTTCACTGGGGTATAGTTATTGCAACATATAAGGATTTGTTCATCATGAACACTCTAAAAATGTAGCATCTCGTTGTTCACCATAGTAAACAAACCACTGATTTGGTTTCAAAGATCTCTTTAATTTGATAGAGTTCGTGACAAAACTTTAGTATTAGTTGGTCAAAAGTCTCGGGTCGGTGGTGCACTTTGCACCATTGGTCTATGTTCAATGCTTCATCACATTAGTCAACACGAATCCCAATGTTGACTCTCTAAACAGTTCAAACATTGCACATATGTCTTTTGATTTCAATTAAAAAGTTTGGGGTTATTGGATCATTGGATGTAGATTATTTGTATTGACTTCCGATTTGAGGTTCTAAATACTTTTCTGTAACGTTTAATTTTTATCTGCTAACTTTTAACAGATAATTTAATTGGTAGTATTTTTGGAAGAGTACGAAGTATTTTATCAACCAATTAACTCTTGTTAAGCATTTAGAACTTACATATGCAGTTTTACAAATTCCTAAACCCTAGATCAAACGTCCGAACACACATATCCTATCGAAAACGACTCAAGGCTTTTCAACCCGAGATATATTCGATGGTTAGTTCGTCCGTACTAGGATTAATACCTTATGAAAACTCAAATATTTCAAAAACTTGTTTTATTCATACAATACTTAAGTTTCACATGTAACCAAAGATACATATAGATCACATGGGACTTATTTCAATTCCAAAATCCTCTATTTTGTCTTTTGGATTTGGCTGATTCAAATAACCTCTCTTACAGAATTTTCAAAAGATACACATATATCGTATGAATCGACATAAAAAAAAAATCATACCATAGAGAAAATTAAAGGTACAAAGTGAAGAACCAACATATATCCTTTTTTGGCCCATGCATGTGAATATGTAGCAAGAGACACGCCTCTCTGTCCCCTCTTCGATTAGCATTTTTTATTTTATTATTCCTCTCTTTTTCAGTTTCTCACCCGAAAATTCTTTTTTATTTTTGTTGGAAAGTGTCAAATAAATAAAATTTCTTAAAAAATCACCTATAAAAAATATAAATTAAAATCTAATCCTTCCTATTCATATCGTTCCGCCTTCACCTTCTTCCCTAAATCTCTCTCCACGTCTCTCTCTCTCTCTCTCTCTCTCTCTCTCTCTCTCTCTCTCTCTTTCTTGCAGGAACATTCAACAACTCTCAAGAAAATCTCTTTGAGACCTTTTCTTCGATATTAATGATGATGGCGGTGGATCTTCTATCGGAGAATTCTAACATGAGTCCAAGAATCTCATTTTCTCGTGATTTCTGTCAAGCCGATGCAATACCCATCGAGAAACGTCCCTTACGATCATCGCCGAACTCGAAACCGTCGAGTCTCAATTCAAGCGTCGACTTCGACTTCTGCATTCCCGGCGGCGTAAACTCCGGCGAAAGCTTCGACCAAGGTTCTTGGTCCGCTGACGAGCTCTTCCGCAACGGTAAAATCTTACCGACCGAAATCAAGAAGAAGAAACCGGAGTCACCACCGCCCGAGAAACGCAATCCGGGTCAAAAAGGATCCGATACCGGTCCATCCGAACCGACCAAACCGGATACTAGAAAACAGAGGAAACCGGTTGAAGAAGAAGACGACGTCGTCGTAACGGAGGAGAAACCGAATACGAAGTCGTTTTGGGGGTTTAAGAGAAGCAGTAGTTTAAACTGCGGAAGTACTTACGGACGGAGTCTATGTCCGTTACCGTTATTAAACCGGAGCAATTCGACCGGTTCAACATCGAGTAAACCGAAACAGAGCTCGAGGAAACACACAACAGAGCATATAAAGCTACAACAATCGTCATCATTATCATCTTCTTCTTCTTCATCTTCATCGAGTAGCTTTCAGAAACCGCCGTTGAAGAAGAACTACGGAGGTTACAGTTACGGTAGCCATGGAAGTGGAATCAGAGTGAGCCCGGTTATAAACATGGTTCCTTCAGGGAATATGTTTGGTTTGGGTTCTATATTCTCTGGAAATGGAAGAGACAAGAATAAGAAGAGATAGGTTGATTCTGATTTGGTAAGAAAGATATTATTCCTGGGTTTTACTGTTTGGTTCTTCTTCTTCTTCTTCTTCTTCTTCTTCTCTGTTTCTTTCTCTGAAACTCTGAAGATTTTCTGACAGTGTGTTTTGTGGGTCCTATTGCCAACTTCTTTCAGTCTTTTTTTTAGATTGTTGTGGTGTAATTGTTTTTTGTTTGATTTGTTAGTTTGTCTTTATCAATGTTTAAATCTAGAAATTTTTTTTTTTCAAGAGGCTGCTAATTTCAGATACACATCACTACTCACTAGCATTATTAGTATAGTAGGTTGGGTACATAAATTAGTTTTATTATCTCGTGCATTTATTTAATTAGTTAGTACTTTTAGTGAAAAAAAGATATTTGATTGTTTAACAAAAAAGCATATTCGATATTTACTGTTAAGAAGGGCGTTTAAAGGCATAAATAACTTGTGATGTACAACATTAGTATAATTGCCTTTGTAATTTGGATCAAACTATTATTAATTTTCTTAATTTATCCACATATAACCAAGAAATTTGGACATTAAACTGGAAATCAAATTTGATTAGTCAACTCATTACGGCTTTTATTACTTTTATTGGATGAAAATATTAATGTGCTTATGGGAAATTGTGGATCAGGTTTCAACCGGCCTTATCGTTCCAACTTTTTAATCGATGATTCAAAATTGATTCGTCCACTTGAATAAAATCTATATTCTATAATTAGTGGTTGAAATTATGAAAACAAGATAACGATTTAAAAAGAAGAAAGAAAATATTAATCAGTTGAATTGCATTACATCTACATTTGGTGGCAATGTAATTGTAGGAGAAAGACAATTACAAGACACACGTTTGCAATTGAAAAGATAATCTTCATTGAATTTTAAATTTTGCCGCACAAGGTATAGATAAACCTTGAGTTAGTCTATTACTAAACTAATATTGGTGATATAATAGTGACTAATTAATAATAGATGTTTTAATAAAACAATAATAGAGTTCTCAAACACAGTTAGAAAGTGCGACAAGACAAATGACAGGTAAACAATTCTCTTTCGAGCTTGTCCTATTCTGTTCCTTTTTAAATATTTCTCACATGGTGTGTATCACCAATTAATGTGAATTATCACTAAAGTAACGCAAATAAAAAAGGAAACAATATAAATAATTGACGTGAAATCTACTTTTCCTCTCTTATCATTTCATATAAAGTTAAGCTTAACATCGTGCCAATTATTCCTTTATTATTTTCTACGCTTTTTTCCTACTATTTTATGGTTTAAACTTGCTAAAAAGGAATATAAATTTATTACTTTACCGGTCTTAATAATCAATTAATCATAGTTAGTTCACACGACTCGTATCAAACTTTTTTTATAGTTCGATCAGTTGCATGTACGTAGGCGAGTGTTACTGCATAAAAAAAAGTCATCAACAAGCGCTTAATTAAAGCTACTTCCACGGAGCAAACGCTACGCCGAAGTTTAATTAGTTTACGTGTATTTTCTTTGTTTCTTTTTTGAATATTGTAATTTTTGTGCGTAAGAAGCATATAAATAATTCAAGAAAAACTCAATATCACTAAAAGTATACACATCCAAATCATATATTTGGTAACCACACACATCCATATTATTGCATTCAACAAATTTCTTTTTATGACTTTTTACTGTTCAAGATTGAACATGTAGCAAAAACTGAGAAAAGTCGACAAGTATTTAATTAATGGTCCTGGACTCCAGTCATATTTTCTTTTATAACTTTATTAGTTGTGTTGTTATTTGTTAACATGATTGGAAAAAAACTGGTCTCTCACAAGTACATTGCAAGGGTATATGGCGTATTTATGCAACCGTTACCTAAATTGCAGTTTTTTTTTCCCAATACAAATGTATTATACTTTTGTAAGTTCTTAAACTGATGATGATTAGATATATTAAATCGTTCAAACTTAAAAATCATTTTCTATTTTTTTCTATAAAGCAAACCTGATCTTGAAAATTTTACAAAATTGGGAATTTTGATTGGCAATTTTTTATTAGTATAAAAGAATATGGGGCCTTTTTTGCATGTGCAAGTAGAGCAATATTAAACAGCGTCCAAATTTTTAATGGAGCCATTAAAGAAAATTAGTAATAAGGTTAGATTAAAGAGTGATTTTAATTTGTAGCAATGGTTTACTTCAAAATTAGAAAAACATGAACAGAGAAGAGATATATAGGGAAAGAAACATATTTAATTTTGAAATTATCTTTGAAGATATATTGCAATTATTCTAGAGTAAAAATCAAAAGTTTATTACACAAAAAAATTAAAAACAATATTTATATTTAAGTTTTCGTATTATTAATAAATAAATATCAATATGATTTACAATATATCTTTTGATTTTTCATAACCAAATAAGAAAAAAAAAATAAAAGTAATTTGTAGTTAATATTAATTATAATTTTTTGGAAAGAAAACGTTGGAAACTTTAATATTCAATATCAACTTGAAGGGTTGACATTCTAACTTGGTTATACATAGGAGTTTGTTGTTAATTAGTCTTGCAATAACAATTGAAAGAAACATACATTTCTTACACCATTTCTCTAGAAAAGTATCATAACAAACATGTTATCACAAGCCAAAGAAAGAAAGAAATAGTTGATTCTCAAGTTACATAAGAATTTGAAATGTAATCTCAAGATAATCTCAAGTTTTACTAATTAAATTATATTAATGTTTTTATTTTGAATTTCATAAAAAATCTTATCAAAGAAAAGCATGCACACAATATTTATAATAATGAACTATTTTATAACAATTTTATAGATAAAATAATTTTTATTTTAACTATTAGAAAATTGTATTTAGATTAATGATCTAACTTTTATTTTTAAATAAAATCTTTATAAAGTTTGAGACGTCCTTTGTTATCATTGTGAAACTGTTATTAGATCACTTTTAAGACAAGGAAGTATGGATGACAATTATAATCCCCAAGATGTCAACCGCCACATGGTTGTAGGGTACTAAAAACACTTTTAATCCTATTCTCTTCTGGTTGTCACTAATTTTTGCTTTTTTCTCCCTTTCTTTTTAAGAAATTCGGGGGTTTTTATATAAAAAAGCTCTGTTAATTATTTTGTGCCCTTTCAATAAAATTCATATATGAGAATTTTTTCATGAACTTAAGTTACTTAGTGCCAAAATTTATTTCTTGCAATTAAATTGGTGCAGTTGATATGGTAAGAACCACATGATTGTACGATAAAATGTATTAATGTTGTTTAGAAACGTCAGAAACAACATTTAATAAAAAATAACCATTTATGTATGTTATGTATGTTACTTTTCGTAACACGCACACACTAAAACCTAAGTTTACTTGTTAAATGTTTTGGTTTTACTCATATAGTCATAGTACATCAAGTTAACTTATAACATTGCTCAGTTGAAGATATCGTAATCCCTAGCCTGTTTAATTATATCAAGCCAGCAAGATATAGTTAATTTCTTAGACATTTGAAATTATGTAATGTATATAAACTAATTAGACTAGTTCAATTGGATTTTATTTTGTTTTCTGAAAGAAAACCTTGTCGGTAGAGGTTCTTCACAAAACTTTGCAATGAATTTTCATAAACTCGGCAAAGGCCAAAGGGTAATATGGGCCAAAATATACGCTAATATAAACCCGATTGATGCACATCAGCACATGGAACAAGAATAATATGGGCCAAACCAATAGCACAACTGGGTAGTTAAGTTTAACTAGATTTACGTATTGCGCAACACGATAATTTTTAAATCTAAGTTTTAAACAATACAAATAATTAAATATTATCATAATTAATTGTAAAATATAGGTTTATAAAAAGTTGATAGAAACACTATTCTGCTGAGTGATAGGCAATACAAATATTATTGATAATAAAAATTATTTTAGTAAAGCAGCATAAGTAGGTCCACATAAAAAGATAAATTTAGTTAAGAATTTTAAAATGAGTAAGTTGTATCAAAATATCTTATGATTCTTTATCTTTGAAAAATTCTTTTTTCTTATATATTTGAATTTTGTGAAACATATTTCTAGAAATTTTAATGTTAACTATTAACTTAAATAGTAGATATAATTAAATGTTGATACCAAGATATCATCACTAAATATATTGAGTTTAAACATTATTAAATATAAATATATATATATATATATATAATACTTATGCTGTTAAAATGGGTTTATCATATCTCACCAAATATGCCTCATAGTCACTGAATAAATTTTCCTCGCCTGATTCGATATTGAGCATGCCATCAGCATCAGAATGATCCATTTATATGAAGCAGACGAAACAAACCCTGATTAGGGTTTCACGCTTAAGGAAATTTGATTTTTCTTTCTTTTTTTTGTAGCTGTCAACTTTCTTAGTCATCTTGTTCCATTAAGAGGAAATTTAATTCAATATTTTAGAAATTTTACATATTTTGAAAATTAATTCTTTTTTTTAAATGAGAAAAATAATTAACTTTCTAAAATCCAAAATTATTAAAATATCATAAATAAATCAAACATATAAATTATTTAAGATTCAATTTTAATATTTACAACTAATACAAAATATATTATTCATTGTTTACTGAATTTTAGTTATAAGAATAAAAATTTAAAATCATCATTTTCAACAGAATCAGTATTAAAAAATAAAAAATATAAATATAACGTATTTTTAATGTGATATCACTAAAATTCTCATTTTATTTAATTAAATTTAATCTTTATAATTTTTTCATTTTTATTCTATCATAACTGCATTTCTAAATATATGATGCTGTAATTTTCTTAAAATTCATGGCACATATATGATGTAGTTTAGCAACAACATTATCTGAAAATAATAAAAGAAAAATACAAAATTCAATCTATTTGATTTTTAATAATTTGATATAAGCTAACAAAAATTATACCTAAAATATAAAATATTATAAAAATATTTGATTTAAGATATATATATATATATATATCAATTTTTTAAAAAGTATATATCATTTTTAATTATAAATTCTTAAAACTGATGATGATATTATTAGTTTTTATTTAATTAAAAAGTTCGTTTAATTTTTTTTGAAATATGTGTTAGTTTTCAAATTAGAAAATATTTTGAGAATACTAAACCAACTTTCCCTCATCTTGCGAAAAGAGAAACATATCCAACTTCAATAGTCAATCACTTTAGTGCAATAAACTAAGAAGTAGGGGTGGCAAATTTTAATTGATTCTACATTTTTTATGGCCCATCCAGTGTGCTTAGCTATTAGGTCTCTACCTCTTAGTACACTTCTCCAGGCGTGGGAAGCATTGTTGGGAGCTGTACAAGAGAGGAAAGGATCATATTAGCAGTACTTACCCATTAAGATTGTAGCCACTAGTGAATCAGGGTTTAGGAGAAGTCGCCAGTTAAACTTTGATAGGAGGTAGTTATTGAAACTTTGGATATCTTTAGAGTCAAAACCTTGTGATTGTTTAGACATGGCAAGTGAATCCCATGAAACCCAAGCCATTTTTTTTTTCTTTTCTGGATTTGAATATCTCCAAAACCTAGTTTATCGTAAATTATGAAACATTATACAAAACTTTGTATTTAGTCTCTGGCAACAATAAAAAATGGTGTTAACTGATCCTATTATTGAGCAAATAAAGAAACACATTAAAAAGAAAAATATATTATAATATATAGTATCATATATGAATATACAAAAAAGAAAATAACATATATTGTATTAAAGGCCGAAAAAAAAGAGAGAGAATATTGGGCTCGCAGTAAAGCTGGGTTGCTTCAAACAGTAGAAAAATATGAAATCACCGCAAGTTTAACTTTCACCATGATGTATATATATATATATATTAATCAATCATATAGTAAAATGGGTTGATGTTTTAAAAATTACGGATTTTTACAGTTTGGTCTATCAAATTATGTAAAATATTTAGACAATGAAAAAATGGGTAAAAAAAAAATTAACATGTTTTTATTATAAAAAACATTAAAATAACTAATAACAGACAAATTTGATAGAAGGATTATCACATTTTAATATTCATAAAATTGTAATTATAATTATATAAGATTAGTTATAAAAATATTAAGACAAAAAAATTAATAAATTAATAGAATATATTATATAGTTCTATCATCTACTTTAAAATAAAACTATCAGTACATCTCAAATTATAACTTTGACAAATATATATTTCATATAAAATCAAATATAGAAAAACAAAAATCAATTAAAAAATATCATACACTCTCAAAATATACTAAAAATATATAAAATATTTATAGGATAGTAAAACTATTAGCATATATTAAAATTTTAAATTTATAAATACATTTTATTTAAAAAAATCTAAAAAATAAAGAAGAAACAAATTCCGGTCTTTAACGACGGACCATAATCTAGTATTGTATTAAAGTCCGAAAAAAAGAGAGAGAATATTGGACTTGCAGTAAAGTTGGTTGCTTCAAACAGTAGAAAAATATGAAATCACAATAAGTTTAACTTTCACCATGATGTATATGCAAATGACAGTCCTAGAGAAAGCACCAGGGATTATTGTTTTTTCATGTTTTTTCATGTTGGTCAAAATGTTACTTTTCGCAAATAGTAAGATTGGCGTCACTATTTTTTTTTTTCATTTTGACAAAATTTGAACCCGCTTCTTTTTTTGTTTCCTTTAGAAATTGTCTCGACTTGGGAGTTCCAAACAGTTGTGTTACTAACAATTTCCAATTTATAGCTAAACCAAATATTTTTTTATATTGAATGTGTGTGTGTATATATCAGTAGAAGAAAATAATTGGTACTGTGTTTGAATAGAAATGTGGGGGTGTGCTAGAGATTCCTAGCGTGTATGGGTCATTTGTCCGTGACACATCTCAGAATCGTCAGACACAGACAAAGACGCAACTCTGCTTCTTTTTTCTGTCTTATTACACTCAAAAATTTCAAACTTTTTTACACACGAAGATTTATACAAGATATATCCACGATAGTTTTCCTGGAAAATGGAAACAAAAAATATAAAAATAATCGACCAAACAATTAAAAAAATTAGAAATGAAAAACGAATGATGAAGCATTTGAGTCTTGATTAGTGCATCACAAACTAGCAACAACTTTGAATGTTCTTGACAAACTAGCACAATTGCACAAACTAGTGAAACATTGAACGATACTCTAACCAAAATGCAGATTATTCTGGACACTGGCTGATTCAGTTAATTTTATCCCAATTCGAGCGTATTTGATATTATACACCAAGGGAAAAAATGGGACTTCTAAAAAGTAATATCTATTGATTATTTAATTTATAACATTTTTAATACATAGTATCTTTAATGCCTAAAGAAAAAGATATAAGTATGTTTTTAGGACAGTTTCCGAATTTTTTTTTTTTTAACTGATCATTGATATAGAGACATTTTATTCTAAAATATTTTAAACCCAATTTTGTTAATGAATATTTGGAAATTGTTATTTATTCAAAACCATTTTTGCATAATTTTTTTTTAAAATTTTGTTTCACATAAGAACTGACTTAATTCTAAATCGAGCTTGGTTAAAAATTTTAAACCAAATAAAATAGATCAAACCATTACAAACTAATAGATCAGGATAAACCAGAGACTATCTCAAAAAAAAAAAAATAAAAAAAAAATTTGGAGAGATTAGTCGTTTTCAAAGCTCTCACCATCGACAGCACAATAAACCACCACGAAGCTTTACGGAACAAAAAAACATCTTCCTCAAACACTAAACACAGTAAACTGTTGGTGAAACTTTGTGCAATAGAAATCTCCACTTCAGATTAAAATCGTCAAGAAATTACAAAGTAAAATAAAAAAAATATTTGTTAGAAGCTGCCACAAAATTCTGCTGCAGCCTCCAAATCCAAACGGTTTAAGAAACGCTTAAAACGCCGCTACAAAAATTGTTAATTCAGAAACTAAAAACCAAAACAGGGCAATGAACAAATTGAATTACATATCAATCTCAGTTATCACTTATCAGGTATATTGTGTATCCGTTTACATGAAAACATCGTACATGTATGCTATGCCTAGTATGATAATGCTATATCATTATTTTTTAACATATTTATATATCAGAATAATTGTTTTTTTTTTAATTCTCAATATTGAATTAAAAAAAAAATACTTGTTTTCTATTTGGAACACAAACCGACGCGAGAGTTGGAACTGAGAAATGGACTACGGATGAAAACTGGATTCGTCAAAAACGAGAAACAGAACCCTCGAACCTTTAACCTCATTGTCATGTTCTTCGATTCCCACAACCACGTTTTACGCTTCTAATATCCCAAATACAAAAACCTTATTCGATCATAGAGCTTCATCAATCTCTTAAAAAACTATATTATTAAAAGAAAAAAAACAATTACTAATCTTTCATTTTCTCCTCCATAGTATTTATCTTCTTCTCTAGTCTACTTCTATCAGCTACTTAACCTTTTGTGCGCATGCTCACACACTCTCTCTCTCTCTTCTCTTCTCTTCTTCTGCAAACACAAAGAAAAAAGCTGTAACAATCTCTCTCGAGCCCCTTTCACCGCCAGTGACAGCAGAGAGAATCACAGTAAAAACACTCATAAAGTATTTTTCATCTTCTCATCTCTCTTTCAGTCACTTCGTCACTATCGTTTTGCTTTTGTCTCCTTTCACTTTTTAACTCCAAATTGCGAATATTACCCGTTGAGTCCTATTCTTTGACAAACACTTTATCTTCTTCTTTAAGCTCAGTTCCTTTTTTTAAGCTCTAATGATTTCTTTTTTCTTGTTAAAAAAATCACAGTTTCTTTCTTTCTTCTTCCACTGTACAATTGTCGTTTTGCTCATTTCCAACTGTCTCCTTTCTTTCCCTATTCTCGTAACTAAGCTATCGATAACGCTAATGTACACTCATCTTCTCTGCTTTTCTTAAAGAGATTCTTCTTCTTCTTCACGAGCTCCAAAGTTTCTTCACAAAAGCTGAGACACTTTTTTTTCTTTTCTTTACAACAGAATCAAAACTCTAAAGAAAGTGTTTTTGTTTCTCCTCTGGGGTCTTCTTTTATCTCCAGATACTGTATATGTCGACGGCGAATGATTTTTCTTCTCCGGTGACTTCAAGTTGTGGAATCTGAGGCAATGTGTCTCTAAAGGAGACATTTTTATCTCTGTTTTCGATCTCTTCTGAGCTTTTTGTCGGTTGTTTAGGGGTTCGTGGTAATGACGGGAGAGTTACAGGAGACGGTCGATAAAACGGCGCCGTGTGCGGCCTTAACTGAGAAACGGCCAAATCGACTCAGCGGTTGCGTCGGCGTTTTCTTCCAGCTCTTCGATTGGAACCGACGCTTCGCTAAAAAGAAGCTCTTTTCTCGCAAATCACTTCTTCCTGGTTAGTGTCTGTTTCTCACTGTCTCAGTTTCTTTTACGGTTGTGTCTGAAAATAAAAGAGATTCTTATTGCATTTCTCAGGGAAACAAGCTTCTAAGAGGTTTGGAGGGAATGAGAAAATGCTCAAATCTAAGCTTAATCTGGTGAATGTTTCTCCCTTTTTTTTGTTAAAGTTTATATCTTTATTATGATTTAGTAGCAACAACCTTAAAATTGTTTATATCTGTGCTTGTTTTGAAGATTGATGATGAGAACAGAGGAAGTTTCCCAAATCGAGGTGAAGTTGTGGAACTAAAAAAGCATGAAATGAGACCTCCTAGTTTGGTAGCACGTTTAATGGGTCTTGAGTCAATACCATCTAATCACAGAGACAAAGGGAAGAAGAAGAAACCATTGCATTCGCAGATTCAGGACAAGGATAAATGCGGTTTGTTTGATGGGGAAGAAGACGAAGATGAAGAAGATAATGGTTTCGATAAGTCTAGGCCACAGAAGATGCAGAGAACAACAGGTGTGTCTGATAGGCGTGTTATGGTGAAGAAGTTTGGACCAGACGCATTGCAGATCAAGAACGTTTTGACCCGAGTAAGGAAACATCATCAGAAACTGGCTTCTCCTGTTAGAAGTCCGAGGCTTCATAGACGTAACTCTAGGTTGATTGATGCTGCTGCTAGGATTCTGGAACCGGGGAAGAGAAATGCGAAATACGCCATTGCTTATCCAGGCTCCTCAGGGATTAGACGGTGCGAAAATGTTGGGAAAGAGCCAGTTGAAGTTGTTGTTTCACCCGAGTTTCAACGTGGTTATAATAATAGTGTTGCTTCTTGTAAAGCCTGTGGTAGCTTTGTTGATGTCCATGGTTCTAGTCCGGTGGCTGAAGAGACTGCAAAGAACATGGTGTGTGTTTCTGAATCAACTCCTTTTGAACGGAGTAAAAGAAATGTGTTTTGGAGAAATCAAGAACCATCTGTGTCTGTTCCTGGTAAAGGGAGAGACTTTATAGATCAAATGGAGAAGAAGGCTCTACACCGTGCTCGCTATGACTTCAATGTAAAGCATGGAAAGGATGAAATGGTGATGCAGAGGGCAAGGTTTCCTCCTGTAGCTCAGTCTTACAACTTACACAGCAAAAGAGGTTGTTCTTCACCTGTAAATGCGATCAACTGTAAAGAGAAGGACTTTATAGCCATGAATAGAGGTTCAACTAGCAAGAATCACCACTCCAAGGCCCTAGCGAAATTTGAAAACTCTGAGTTGAATCTGCAGAGAAAAGCTCACACTAGAGTTGATGATTCTCGGAACAGATCGGGGTTAGGGACACAGCCACGGAAGAGAAGGCTAGCTTGTGTAAGTGGTCACGGACGAGGAAGTAGCTCTATGAGTCCAGTGTCAAGACGATTAGATGGTGAAAGCTCTTGCGCTTGTAGTAATGAATTGAAACTTGGTTCTCATCATAGAAGTTATAGCCAATGCTGTAGAGAAACAAAAGAGAGAAAAGGAGTTCTAAATCAGATGGGTGGAAGAAACATGAGAACACCATTTCAGAAAACTATACCACTTGACGCCGGTACTGTGGGTTTGATCCAGCAAAAGTTGAAAGAATTTGCTTCTCAAGAAGAAGATGAAGCTATTAGAGGAAGTGCATTGCCCAATAAACCAGCCTCTTTGATTCTCCATGAGTTACTATCTTCATTAGCACACGAGCAGCCTTATACTCGGGATGTTGATATGTCTTACGCAGAAACAGCTTGTCGGGTATGTTTATAATCTGCAAGGGACTTCACATTTTAAGTATTTCTCGTCTTGTATTCATTCTGCTTTCTTGATTCTTGCAGAGGAAAGGCAAAACAGAGATGTGGAGTTCTGTTGGAAATGCAAATAGTGATTACACAAGCCCAGGTTCTGTTCTCGATGCATCCTTCTCTAACGAGAGTTGCTTCTCTAATAGCTTCGACAATATCTCAGGTACTTAAGATTATTGAGACAGTACTTTATTTCTTAAGGTCTTGAATCTGAAACCTGAAACTGCCGTTATGATTTGTAGTTCCAGGACAGATGAGGCTCCCCCTGGAGCCAGTAGAACCCGATTGGGACGTTCTTGAAGACTCTGCAACATTGTTCAAGAACTCAACAAGTGGTGGTAAATATCAAGCGATCGCAAGTCTTATCAGCCACGTCTCTAACGTCCTGCGCTGTTTAAGCAACACAGGTCTCATATTAACACAGCAGAGATTCACCAACGCAAGAGAAGTCATAATTCACACCGAGCTCTTGGTTGGTACTTGTACACAAGAGAACTACCTCATCGGACCAGACCTCTTCGACGAACTTATGATTTACGCTGCTCGGTCTGATAATCTTGATAATCTCCCTGGAATAACCGGAGGGTTCCTCGTAGATGCCATGATCGAACACTTGGAAGAAAGAAACATTTCCTGCGGATTAAAGCCTTCGAGTGCTGAAACATCAGTGTTGATTCGTGGTGTTCTTGAGGAAGTTCCAAAGTGGGCAGCATTGGCTAAGATTGGTGTGGATGAAGTTATGGGTATTGAGATGGAGAAATGGATGGATCTTGAGACTCATTTGTTTGGACTTGGATCAGAGATTGCTTACGAGATCCTCAGGTGTTTGGTCGGAGAGTTAGCAATGGATCTCTTTTAGAACCAGCCAAACCAAATGATGTTTTGTCAAAGATAGCATTTGTGTAGCAATTCAACATTATCCTCGTGCTATAAATATCATATGATCAATCTTATTTATTAGCTTTAGTTCAATCACAAATCTATCAATCAACAAACCAAAATCAAGAAAAGAAAAAAGGAACAATCTTTATCAATCAAAACCTAAAAAAAAAATTCAAATCGTAGAAGAATCACTCAAATTGTATGAGACACAAATGTTAGATTCGGACAAAAAAGATTCAGTAAACTTGTCTGTAACCTAGAATAGTCCGACCACCACCGCCGATTGATTTCCTTCCGCCGCCGTTAATAGCAGAAGCTGCGGCCATGGATACTTTCTTGAGATCCTCAACGGTGGCGTAGCTCTTACGCGCCATCCCCATCATCCCTCTGCTCTTCTTCTCTCCAGCACTCATGCTTCCTCTAGCGGAAGAAGAAGCCGATCCGGCGAAAACGGCGGCGTTTCGGCTCTTAGACGGCGGAGGAGTGAGATCAGTCCTCCGTGGAACTGCGTTCGAGTTAGCCGGCCGGCGATTTTCCTTACGAATCATGGCGGAGAAATCAGGAACCGATTGAGCCAACGAAGACGAAGACGACGACGACATTCTCCGTTGATTAGGGTTAAACCCAAACCTCGTCTTCTTATCCGGCGAAACCCTAATTTCATCTTCTCTTGTAAAACCGAATCTCGTCGACGGCTTCTTCCTCGCTTGGTTTCCTCCGAAGAACCTCTCTTCTTCTTCCTTTAGTATCTTCTCGTACTCTCGCTTCAAACGAAGCTTTGATTCTCTGAGTCTCGCGTATTCGCCGTATCTTGGTCCTCTCTCGAATATGCAGAGATTGTTCTTGTTAACGGAGTTTTGAGAAAGTAAGAGAGACATTGGATCAATGGAGAATAACAGAGGCTCCATACTAGGGTTTGATATCGTATCCTCCATTAAAGATGGATCAAAATCTCGATTCATGGCCTTTTTGAATTTTTTTTGTTTGTTCGCACTGTTGTGTCGTCTTCTTCCTTAACAAGATTTTGTTTTTCTTTCTTTGTTTAGAGATTTGAATTTTAGTAATTGTGAAAGAGCGTTTTGTTTCTTTGTTATTCTGTTCGTAACGGTCAGATTGAATTAGAGGAGAATCCTTTAAACATTTTGGTGTATGGACGCTTTTACCCTTTTTCCTTTTTTACTTCTGTAACGGTCTTATTTTTTTGTGTGTGGGGCCTAAAAGATCCTCGATCTAACGGTCATTAATTCGTAAAGAGAGAATTATAAATCACGTTATTTACCAACGATCTGAGAGTTAATATACAGGCACCCATTTTAAAAATGGGCTTATATATTTTTAAAGGCCCAATGGGCTTTCTTCTTGAGTTAACTTCTTACCAAAAGTTCATTTGTTACATGGTTCAATCTATCAACCTATTGTAAATATCGAAGTGATGTATTGATCAACTCTTATAAACTAACAGTAGTTCAATCTATCAGCCTATTGTAAATATCGAATTGATTCGTCCTACCAAGAGTTTTACATTATTATGCTGAATGAAATTCAAAAACGGTTTTCAACAAACCATTACAAACTTATTTTTCTTCTTCTCATTATTGAATTGCGTTGAGTTTTAGGTCAAGAAATTCAAATGGTTCAAGTTGAATAGTGACAATAGTGGCTTATACCTAAATTTAAAATGTATTAGAATTTTACAGAAACAGACAAAATACAAATGGAAGTTGATATTAATTATGATCGTCTAAACACCCTAGCAAAGGTTGCAACACTATACTAAATTGATATGCTTGATTATGATTTAAGACCTACGGTGTGGATATAGTGTCCTTGGCAGGTGTAGCAGCCGGACCCATCGGCTGTAACGTAATAGGATCAATGCCGTAAACCTGCAAAATCATGTCCATGCCTTGCTTCAGCTCCTTGATGCCTTTCTTTAGCTCGCACATGTCTTGCTTCAACGACTCTAACATCTCTTCCATACTGGTCATCCTCATTTCGAGACCATGGATATAGGGCTCACCAGTCTGCACAAAACAAAAACCAAATATTACCCAACAATCAACATATATAATATACGCGAACCCACATATATGTATAGTGAAGAATCTGAAGATTGAACTAGAAATAGTTACCTCTATATACACGGCATTGAACTGATGGCAAGAAGTTCCAGTGGCGGTCGATCCAATCTGGCTTTGAAAGTCTGATTCAGATGAATCAGACTCCCTCATAGCCAAAGTCTCTTTCTTGGTATAGGTCTTGAGCACCAATTCAGTTGCTGGTGCAGCTTCTTTATTAGTCTCGACCTTCTAACAAAAAAAAAAAAAAAAAGAAAGGTTAGAAAAACATTGTAAAATATAAACTTAGATGAAATTTAAAATTTACTTACTATCTCATGAGAAGTTTGGCTGAACTTTACATCCCCCACAGGATGGTTGTGCATGCCAAGTCCGTCCTTCTCCAATGCGGTTTTACTCTTCTTGATCATCTCCTCTGTTTCTCTAGTGCTATGGAGTTTTCTGCATGGTCTCTTCCTCTTGCTAACAAGGTTATTGATTGGCTCCTTGTATGAGTGAGCTCAGTGTGAGAAATGAGTGGCACCATGGGACGACGAAGTGTCTCGGTGATCCATATCTGGAAAACAAATTTTAAAATCTAATAAACTCTTCTAATATATTGCAAAATTGTTGTAGAACTATAGTATTAAAACTTCCAACTTCATATCCTGATAGATTAATATATTTTACCATTACATAACCAAAATTACAAACAACTTTTGGTGGAAAAATTAAACTATAAGCAACTAAAGATTCTAAGAAAAATCTTCATTTGTGTCAATGTAGTTTGCTTTTGGTTCTGGTTCATTGTAATCTCATCAAAATGTTCTAAGATAGAATTTGGTTTAGATTTCTTTTAGAAAGAAAAAATGTCAAAATGTCATGTGGTTAGATATAGTAAAATTCATTCACAAAGGCTGTAGTCTAGTGGTTTCACAGTAATGTAACATGTGTGGCAAGAAAATGATCCAAGCACAACAATCAACCATCAACATCAAGTACAAATACTTATGGAGCCATATCCAAAAGTCTCATTTCCCTAGAAATTAATTAAGCTTTTCTCATTTTTTAATCATCATCTAATCCTCACAAGCTTAGAAACCAAAAAATCTAAAGAAAGCACAACAACAAGGCCTTAATTGAAGATCCAATTTCAATATGAACAAACAAATGAAAATCGAAATAAACCATTCATCGATAAAGAGACATAACTCTAACACCTATTATGTTACAGTCGGAAAATCAGAAAAGGCAACTCCAAAAAAAAATGGCTTTAAAAATCAGAAAGAGTGAGGGACCGTGCAGAAAAACCTTGGCGGAGAAGGAAGCAGCTGGATCTCGAACGGAAGAGGCGGCGGGTGAGGAGAGAAGTGGAAGAAAGAAGATAAAAGAAGAAGAATCTTAGGTTATTTCAAATTTATATACATATTCATAGCCACCATTTTATCTGTGGCTATCGGTGACTATATCATTTTTTGATCATAAACATCTGTCTGAAGAAAACTCGTTGCAAGCTTCGATGACTTCTACAAAGAAAGAAGTTATATTGTATTTTCTTTTCCTGCCACATTTGAGTCAATCACAGTGTTTTACACTTTCTTGTTGATTTTTTTTTCTTTTTTTTTGCTATTAGTGTCCTATTGTTTTCTTTACTTGGTTGTGGTGCATGTACTAGATTAAGTAATACTTTTTTTGTTTGGTGTTAATTTTTAAATGGGACAATGAGTTTCTGTTTCAAGACTCGTCTATTTCAGATACTCTTTAAGCTTTTCTTTCTCCTTTCCAACTAGTCTCTAACATAAGTTCTAATAGATTCCAAGATGATTCTTGGTGAGATGTAGGCTTATTCCATTCTGTTTTAGCTGAACTCGTAAAACTCTTATGCCCGTTTACGTTTTCTGCAACTCCCATGTTCATTCGCGTCTTTGACTATATAACAAGAACACTTGAGAGCCGTGTTTAAACAGAGGATCAAACTTAATCGTCCCTCGTGTCATGTGTCCAGCAGCAACATGATGAACTCTTCTTTTCTCAACAGAGATTTTGAAGATATCTGAAGCTAAATGGAGTGCTGCAGAGGCTGAGTCAGTCATTGATGGAAAGAGCATAAGATAGAATCAAGAAGAGAACAATGTGATAAAAATATTTCAGAGAGAAACAAGTTCATGGTCCGCAATTTTTTTTTTTGGGTTTCCTTGTCTCTAAGTAGTAAGTAAGGATAGAAGATGAAAAGGATGATATGATGCATTGGTTTACTTATAAAAGATTTTACTAACGACTGTAGAATGGTAGAGACCGTAAATCTTACAAAAAGAGAACTACTGATTAACTAAGTGATAAGGTTGTAACTTGTTAGTTAGAATGTCTCTCTGTTTTTGCTTACAATTCATTGAAATCATTTTGTTTGTTTCAACTTGTGGAGGATACAATTACTTTGGAGGTGGGTGAACTCTCCTCTGAAATCCAAGATTATTCTTGAAGAGGCACTGATGGAATATGCAAAACAGGCCTAGGAGGGACTTCAAGAGCATCAAGACGTCCTTCCATCATCTCCACCACTTTGTTCATCGGTGGACGATCTGATGGGGAAGACTGAATACACCACAAACCAACCAATGTCATCTTCTTTGCTATCTCCTCTTCTTCACAGGTGATTCCATTCTCGATGAGCCTTCCACTATCTCTCTTCTTCTCAAGATCCTTATATATCCATTCAGGAAAGTACATTGAGCTTGCGTTAGATGCAGAGTTTTCTGTGGATGTTTTGTTCCTTGCTCCTATCATTTCCAAGACTAACATTCCATAGCTGTATACATCCGACTTGTGAGACACACTCCCATAAACTCTGGAGATCATCTCTGGTGCAATGTAGCCTATCGTCCCTCTCATGTCTAGCAGTGACATGGTGCTCTCTTTCTTCTTGCAGAGTTTAGCAAGTCCGAAATCAGACACTTTGGGACAAAGATCCTCATCCAACAATACATTCTGAGGTTTAATATCGAAATGTACGATCCTTGTTTTGCAGCCATAGTGCAAGTACTCTAGACCACGAGCAACACCTAGTGCGATCCCATACAGTGCTATCCAATCCATGGTCATTGAGTTGTTGGTCGAGATGAACTTATCAAGAGACCCATTTTCCAAAAGTTCATAAACAATTGCTCTCTTGGAACCTTGGGAGCAGAATCCTAGCAGAGAAACAATGTTGACATGAGAAGTTTTGCTCATGCTCACAACTTCGTTAATGAAGTCTTCACCGTTACACTTTGAGTCTTTCAAGACCTTCACGGCAACCATACTACCATCAGATAGGCTTCCTTTATAAACCGTTCCAAATCCTCCTTCCCCAACTACTTCTGCAAATGACTTTGTAATTCGTTTCACTTGTGCGTAACTATAGTGTTTCAGTGGAATAAGGGACTTCACTTGTGATGATTTTCTCTTTCTGAGAAACAATGTGAATATGATCAGGATCACAAGAACACCCGCTACTAGTAAGCTCGAGCCTGGAAAAACAGAGAAGAACGATAAATTTATAACCTCTTTTCTTACAAAGGTCAAAAACATTTTGAAATCTATGAGGAAACTAACCTATCAGAACTTTTATGAGCGTCCCTGTGAAGCCATTGAATAGGTAAAATTTTTGTCAGCATTATAGCAGTTTACAATATGGAACAAACTCAAGAGAAGACAACTGTTTACCATGACTCATCTTTCCAGAACCGCAAGTACGGCTAAAAGGCCCATTCTTACAATAACAGACGAACACTCTTGTGGTTTGATTATATCCACAAGCACCTCCAGAGTCCATGCACATGGAACATTCTCGGTTAACTTCAACCTCGAAACCCTCTTCAAGCGCCTTCTTCAAATTATCTGAAGTCTGAAATCTCTGTAGTGTGTTCAACGCAGGTCCGGACGCAGGAACACTGACGTCTGTGCACAATACCCTGAGGATCCTTAAAAGGTCTCTAACTCCGTCAAGTAAAGGGGACGAGAGGTTTCTCGTCACATAGTAATTTCTTCCGACTTCATCATCACAAACAAGCTCTTTGAAGTAAGTAGGATCGTACACAGGCGTTGAGAATGAAAATTCTCGGCAGTTGTAATAAATTGTTAGCAGCTCGGTGTCAGGTGAAAGTAGAAGGACGTCTTGGTCGAATGGCGCTTCATTATGATTTTGGGGACAAAGGTGGCTGATATAATCAGTTCTGGCAAGTCTTATGATACGAGTGGTATAGTTCGCCACTAAGATTCTGAACTTCACGGAGGAGATACTAAGCTCTGCGAATCCTCCGATACAGGTGAGCTTGAAGTCAGGGTGGCCACATTCTTCTCTGCCAGGAATCCAGAAAGGGTACAAGAGACCACCTTGATCTCCACAGATAAACGGAGTACTACAGAGGTCGTGAAGCTCAGCAGCTGACAAAACATAAGATGAGATATAAAGAAAAAACAGGACCATCTAAAAGAACATGTTGTTCCTACACTGTTCTGTTTCCATGAAGGTCAATAATCAGATATATATGAGAGACTTACCACTAGGTTGACGCTTTGGTTCGCAGATGACACCTGAGGGTGAGTTTGTCTTGCAGCAAACTTGTGTGGTACCATTGAAGCTGCATATTCCACCAGAAGACGAACATTCTTGACAAGTTATCTCATCGATCTCCACTTTCACCTCGAACCCTTGTCTTAGAACACTTTCCAACTGATTCAAATTAAACTCTCTCTCTTTTGGAAAGAAACTCATCGGAACATTCACTGTGAAACTCTCATTGCAGGAAGACTGCCTCTCAGGTCTTAGAGACACTGACACAGTATCCTTATCAAGACATGTAAAATTTGATGAAAGGTAAGGATTAAGAGGACTGCAGAGGTAAGAAACTGTGAGGTTCTTGTAGGTTGGTAAGAGCTCAAAAATATCGAGAGGCAAGGTTGTGGTATTGAATTTAGCGGAACAAAAAGGGCCTAGTAGGTCTGGTCTGGCAAGTGTAAGAGTGTAAGATGTTTGATCTAAATCGAGAACAGAGTACTCTTGGTCTGAAATGATTAAAGATGTACTGTTGTTCTTATTGCAGTGAAGCTCCAGCGATGGAAGACCGCAATAATTAGGACGCTTCTCCCCCCAGAAGGGAAAACCAGCGGTTATGTTCCCACAATGAAACATATCTCCACACCACCTAAGTTCTTGCTGACTTGAAGCACAAGGAAGGTAGAACAATAGAGAGAAGATGCAGAATATGGCCAGACGAAAAGTGGGTTTTGAGAATCTGATGATCGCTCGAGAGTTCATAATTGATTTCTGAAGAGACTTATATCTGCTGAGGCTTGGTTTGGTTTGTGTTAACAGGACCAGAGGAATTGGTAAACGTAGAAAGACAGAGAACAATAAAGAGCAAGTGGAAACGCTAAAAGTGCCTGAGAAACTGAATAAGAATGGTGGTAAAGCAACAAAACATTGAAAAGTCAGCTTCTAAGAATTTTCTTGGAAACTGAATTAGATAGACTTAAGATATTTCGATATAAAGAATAATCAACACCTTACAGGCTTACATTAATAATTCGTTACTATTAAATCAACCATACCTTTGGTTTGTACTATATATTCGGTCAACAATTTGATCAGCTTTCTTAATAACAAAGTGTTTTTTTGTGTGTGTCAAAGTCCACTATAACTTCTTTATAAAATCATTGCTGACATCACCTAAATGGACTTGTTGTTGTGAGTAATGGCCTAATCTATGACTGTCTCTCATATTTTGTTTGCTTTTCGAGTTCAGTATTTAGGAGACTTGACTTAAAACAATTTGATCAGCTTTCCTAGTTACAAAGGTGCCCTTTTTCTTCTTGTGTTCTCAACACACATATATATAAATTTATACTTCAAGAAAATACTCCATGTTTCAAAACTTTAAATATTATACATTTTACTAGCATTTTTATAAAATTATGTATTTTCCCACATGTAGCTAATAGTCTATTAACACTCGTTGACATAAATGCTATATATTAGACAACATTGTTTCTATAATAAATTTATGTATAAATTATATATGTATATTTTGGATATTTTTAAAACCAAAAATTATCCAAACTATAACTATATCTTCTATTTATAGATAAAATTTATTATAAATATGTAACATTTATGTTTATGTTGTTAATGGACCGTTAACCATGTATTAGCAAAATATGATTTTATCAAAAATTTAAACAAAATATATGATATTTGATTTATTTTAAATGTAATATCTTTTAAAATTGTAATAATATAAATTAAATATATGGTCATAGTTTAGACATATTTGTAATTTTAATACACATATTTTGAATAGTTTATGATTTTATTTTATTTTGTCTTTTTAACGAAAGAATAATATTAAGAAAATTTGAAAATTCAACTTTGATCAGCTTTGTGTTTTAGCTTTTTTTTTAATAACAAAAAGTCATGAGAATGAAAACAATCATTAAAGTATATAATTAACAACGACTAAAAATTACTATAACAAATCAAATCGAGAGAAGTAGACGGAAAAAAATACTAAGAAGATGATTTTTTTATAATTTTTCATCTTTTAAGAAGTTGTAACAACATTTTAGATTATCAACCACAATTCAAAGTCGGTGTCTTACAGTTTTCTGTTTTTGGCTATGAAATTTATAATGTAAAAATTTCAAATAAATATTTGATTTCTCGAATTTTTTTTTAAAAAAAATGAAATATCCAAAACAAAACAAAATGTAAGGGGATGCTTCCCAATATTCTGCTGGAGTTCCAATGTTACTGAGTTTTGACATTTAGAGAAACATAACATGGCTTTGCTAGCTAAGCAATTTGGAGGTTTTATCACTTCCCAAATTCTTTGGTTAGGAATGTGCATTTTTAGAAAGCAAATATATATAAAAAAAACTGTACTCCCCATCGTTTACTTGGGACACAGGTCTATCCCCAAAAACAAAAGAGCAGAACTCAAACAAAAGATCACGGTCCGTTTGGAACCTAACCCATTCTTGAAGAGTGGCTACAACACTTGATGAAGTAAATGCCTTTTGCAAAACAGCCTCTATTTGAAAATTGAAATCGACTTGGTGTGCATCTCACAAACTAGCTAATCAACTTCTTTCAACATTGTTCTATATTCTCGGATGACTATATAATCGAACCAAAATTGGCAGAATAATAGGGAAGTAATTCACATAGCATTTTTACAAGAAGAATAAAAAAAAAAAGTGAAAGCAAACGCATACATAGAACATGAGATTTAATAACGTAAGAAAAGAAAATAATCACCACAGAAAAATAACTCTATAAAAATTAAAGTCGGAGTAGTATTTCACAGATTTTGACTGGGCCAAGTTAAAAATCAATTATGGCCCAAGACTTAAATGAAGGTCAAGCCCAATACCATTCTCTAACTTGACTCCACTACTTCGTTCATTCTCTCCTGCAAACCTCCTCATCTCCGGCAAAGATCCACCGTGAGCCCTAACTTCTCCGGCCATAGACTCCATCCCACCGCCGTAAACTCCCCTTCTTACGGACCCACCGTGAAAATACATGGGACCAACGGCGTTTTGTGACGACACATGCTCACCGTAAAGCCACTTAGAAGTCGAGGAAGAAGGAGAGAGCATCATATGCGGCGGAGAAAGGAGGTGAGGCAACGGCGCGAAGGCGGAGAGAAGCGGGTTCGTATGAGGGTGATAGTTGTGATGACGTGGCATACCACGAGTGGCTAGTATCTGTGCGCGTTTAAGAAGCTGACGCTCTTTCTTGTGAGCGTTTTGGTGACCACCAAGAGCCTGAGAGTTTGCAAACTCCCTGCAACAGTATTGACACTCGTATTTTCTTGATTCGGATCCGGGTTCGGATCTTGGTTCTGGCGATCGATCTGGATCCGAGGTCGTTTCAAGAAGGTTTATGCCAAAGAGTTTCAAAGAAGATGTATCGGTGGCCATATATGTATGTACAGCTAAACGAGAGAGAGATTTGTAAGTCTTTTTTGTAAACGTAACGAGGAGATTAAAGACTTATTTGGGATCAACCCTGAGTTTGCATGTGCATATATTTATAATTAAGATTGAGTTATTTATATTTTAATCACAAGTGAAATAATGATGGAGTCTAGGTTGGTCCACTCACTTTTGTTATGCAGTGCTTATGACATGTTTCCAAATATTTTACAATCGTTTTAGTTGGTTTGATGCTCTAGTTTCCATCTTCTATGATTTTGTATACACATCCATACATGTATAAATGATTTTAATGTATGTATCACATATGTCATTCGATGTGTAAACTACGCACATAACGATAATATAAAGGCTATGTAGGTCTACGTACCTCGTAAAGCCTTGATTTTATAGATTTTTGTAGTATTGATAAAGCATATTCCTAATCTTATCATTTTTAAGTTCAACCATGTCACGGGTTTGAACCGTTCAATTAGTTGATTGGACATAAAGGAATTTTGTTTTACTATCTAATTTCTTAATACTGATGAAATAATTATAAGATAACAAATTTATTGAATAGATCTTTGATCTGCCCTCTTAATATAATGATCTATGCATTATGTATGATTAATCAGGTTATAATTGAGGTCCCACCAAAATACTTTATAAATAGCAATAGATTAACATCAAGTATAAAGTGTTGGCGTGATTGACGTTGAAATTAAGTATTTGTTTAGACATGGCAAGATCTTCCCGAATCTTACTAACTACAACCCTGATTTGATCATTAAACCTTTTAAAATGATATGTTTACTTTATATTGATTAACCATTATAAATTAAATTAAATGGTTAATTAATTGTCTAAGCCTCTACTTCCTTACCCCCCTGAACTCATGCATGACCTTTGCTTTTGAGATATTTGGAAACTTTACTTGTCACCATCTTGTCTTCTTCACACTTTGCGAGTTTGTGTTTAGTTTGACAATTGAATTAACCTAAATCATTATTTTCCTTTACACCTAAAAAAACAATTGATTGATTTACCTGAACTACTACCTTTCTTTCTCAATTATCTTTTCACTGTTTTTTTTTATAGTTGCTATACATATTAATTATTACTAACTATTAGGGTTTGATCAGTATTCCTGTAGCCACTTGCAAACGTCATGTTTCTAGGCAACATAATTATAGTAAATTTGCAACAAATTATAAATTGCTAATTCATTACAAATTTAACCTTTTACCACTGTTGTAAGATTATAGATAACTTAATAGAGAATTCTATTAATGAAATAATACTTACATAGGTTCGAGAAGTAACTTTTAAGTATACTTTTACATATTTGACATTATCATGAATAAGAAAATATTATATAATTTGAAACACTCCCATACGTTAGATGAACTGTTCTGAGTAATGGAGAAACAAGATCATTTGCTAAAAAATATCATCAAACTGGTGGTGCCAAATGGAATATGTAACACCTTGATCTCACCAATTGTAACTCTCTTGCGAAAAAGTAACTGTCAACCTCCATATTTTTAAAATAAATTACGCGAATGATTAATACGTTGGTAACCTGATGTGCATATGTATTATGCATTGCTATAAATGATAAACCTAGTTGATTTCGATAGATCTTTCTTATCTTATAAATGACAACTTTAATTTTTTTCTCAAAATAGGAATCTATCTCCAATTTTTCTAACCTTTTTTTTATCTCTTTCCACACAAGTCATAACTGATATGTCCATGTCATGTTAAAAGGTTACGTACGTCAACTTGCTCCGTAATCTTCCAGATTCTGTTCCAACTCCAGTGCGAACTTATGTTCCAACATTGCTATTTTGAAAGTGCATCAGTTCCAGATTTCTTCAAACAAAAACATAAAGTCGCTGAGAACCTAACCAAGTTGGTGGTAACCCCATAATTATTATTATTATTTTTTCAAATCCATTTTTTTTTATTGTTTTATAAGAAATAGCTTTTCTTGATTAAATATTTTGAAAGTGCTTTTTAGGAAAAAAATTTTCTACAAAATATGAGGACTATCAAAACTTGCACTTTAGTTAAATTATCAGAACCTGTTACGTTGCAATGTCTTATTTGGCTTCTTCCAGTGAATGTTTTACCTAATCTTCACTATACCAAGATTTTGTCTCAATATTTGGTTTCTTTTACTTTTAAATTTAAATTTTGTTTGTCTCTTTCGTTAAGGGATTTTAGTAGAGAAGAAAGATGTTAACGTTCTAGAGAAACACTATGTTTCATTCATTATGTCCACTTTTCGTTTGACAAGCCTTCCTTTTGATCTACCCTCTAAAGCGTCGTGATTTGTACATATATCTTTGCAATTATTATAAAATTTTGGAGGCAGGTACTTGCCCAGGGACTAATCCAGAAGTATATTTTTACTGGGTGCTATTATAATGCTGTAAAGTTACAAATTATAATGAATGCATATAAGGAATTAGTTAAGACATACACTTTTTTACTATGTTAAATTTATTTATAAAAGAAAATCACAACTTTTGATTTTAAACATTTTAGACCAAAAGAGATTGGTAGTTTGGTAATCCAAAAAAAAAAAAAAAAAAACAGCAAGATATTAAAAGAAACAGAGCAATTCGAGATAGTCTCTATTCGATTTCGGTGAATTCAATTGTTCGGTTGGAAAATTGGATGATTTCATTCCACCGTCGGAGTCCACTATCTTCTTTATCACTGACTTGTGGATGAGGGAAGATGTGAGTTTGGAGCTTACATAATGCCTCTTTTCATTTTTTTCCATACCAAATCCACTAAAACGTTGTTTGGAAGACCATTTTAGCTAAGGTTTCTTCTACTTTGAACTCATGAATTTACAATATAAAATATAGGTTTGGAATTTCAGATAATTTTGGATAGTTTAGATGATTTTTTTTTTATTGAAAATAACTGAAAAATATTTCGGTTCGGTTCGATTTAGAAATTGGATAATTCGAATTTTTTAAAAATTGAATATATTTGGATAATTTAGATAATTTTGGTTAAATAATATATAATTTTGGGTAGTTCGGTCAGTTCGAATTTTTGATATAAGATTTAAAATTTAATTTTGGTATATATTGGTTAGAAAAATAGAAAGAAAAATAAAACCTGAAAACCCGAATGAAATTTATAACGTTACGGAAGGTTCACAAATGAGAACCAAACTTGAACATCGTTTCAGTTCGGAATTCTCTCCCCAAGCCTAATGAAATGCATATACGTTGTTTCACTCTGGCTTCGATTTATTACTAAAAGAAGGTTTAATTATAGTTGATACTGACACCTAAACTTTGGACTAACAATATTTATGGAACTATTCTTCTCAACCCATTTGTTGAAAATGAGAACACTATCATATCAATATTTAGATCCACTCGGTATATTTCTTCAGGTGGATCTTTAGTCACTCATTAAACTTACGTTTGTTCAATATAGGCTCATATTGAACGTCTGATGTGTTCAATGTGAAACACCTTTTTCCATTTCAAGAACGAATCCTTCCCCACCTGGGGAGACCCGATTCAGCACAACATCACGAGACATTAGGCCATTGCCAAACTCGAGATGGGCTGCGACGTGTTCGACAATTGATATGATCAATATTTTAGTTTCCTTTTTATTATTCTAAAATAAGTGCAAATCTTTCCAAGGTCTAAAGATTCTAAGTAATCTCTTTTGTTGTTTCATATTAAAAGTGATATCGTCTATGACTTTTTAAAGGCACCCTTGAGTTTGAATTGTTTTGATCTAAAGAGCTTTCTAGGCACTAAGAGGAGTACTCTTGCCCCCCAGTGTCTTAGGCTTTTGTTTTTGTATTTGGATGCAACAAGATCATTGGCCAATGAGCCAATCAAGTGTCTAAAAAGATTGATTTCTAATATCTAATCAAAATAGAGTATAAACATGTAAGGAACTCAATATAGATTTTATGTCGAGAAATTGGATAGGAAAGAAGACTTTAGTTTTAAAAATGAAAGGTACACGCACAATTGGATATTCTTGGTTAATTTATATTCTAATTATATAATATTTTTGAAGCTTCAGGATACGAATTAAGAAACTTGATTTCATTGATAGAGAATGTTTGCATGTATATGTAATATCCTCATTTTCTATATATATGGAAACTTATGTGGAGAAGTTAAAAGAATTGATTTGGATACCTATGTCACCAAAGTGCATTTACATTTTCGGTTGGACATCCAGAAAGAACTCCAATGTTAAATGTACTTGAGCTGTACTAGTTAAAGGATGTGTGACCTACCGGAAAATCATCCGTGGTACCGTGTGACTGAAACAGTATATCATGAGTTTCAAAGCCTCTGGTTAACATTCCAACCGTTGGATAGGGGTGAGCGGGTCCATAAGCCTAGTGAAAAGATATGGGAGCTCAATTGTAGGAGCTATTCTGACGTTATAGTATATTACATAAATCAGTCTTAACTTTCTTTGAAAGTATTAATCACATAGGGATATCATTACGAGGGCGGAATACATTATGAACAATGAGGCCAAGGGTTGATCACAGAAGTAGAAGAGAGGCAAAAACAGAGAGGCGAAAAGATAGAGTGAGTCGAGTTTGTCCACTAGGCCTAGGTGCTTGTGCATTGGTTGATGAGGTTCCAGGGCTTGAGGCTGGCGACTTTGCCATAACCGGAGGCAGTGGTGGTTCAGTGACATCATCATCTGTGAAAACCGGGTTTGGAGCTTGTGCTGGAGCTAACGGACTCACAATTTGTAAGAGACTACCAGGATTAAAAGGGGCCATGTAAGGTGGAGTTTCTTTTCTTCCCAAACATCGATTCCCTGTAGAAGAGAAACAAGTTAATAACTTTGTGTTGTGAGGACCTTTGCTGCTGCAAATGTGGGGCCACTTACTTTTGTATCTTGCAGCTGTTAAAGGGAACTCGGTGATGATTCCATCGATACTGGCTCCACTGATGTATGAGTTTATCTCTACAGTTGCATCAGACAAGAAGTCATATGATTGAGATACAAACTCGTTCTGAAACAGTTCCACATAAACCGGGAGCTGAAACTTGTGCAGCCTCTCCACAACATTGGTTTTCCCAGTGAGGAATGAATCGAAAACGGGAAAGACTGATGATTTTCCTATGACAACAGCGCTCGCAAATGTCTGTATGTCTTCGATAGCAGAGTCAATAATATTATGAATATCTTCCTCAATTTTGTAGACAGTCTCGTACTTGCTCTGTTTCTTGAAGTCAATTAGAACCGAGCTGTTCGTTGACTGAATCATGACCTTTGTTGTGGTTATTCCATTGCTGTAACCAGTTTCCATGAGTGAATCAAGAACCGCTTTGATCACGTCGAGCCCTTGCTTCTCTCTTAAGTACACAGCATTCTGAAAACACACAAAAAAGGAAAGGAGCGTGAACATTAGGAGACGTGACAGTGTGATTGTTAAAATGTTAAGATTAAGAGGTACGAGAACTCACCTCTACACTGATCAAAACACCGGAGAGAGAAGTGGACTTCTTTGCCAAGTTTAGAAATTCGGAGAGTGAAATAATCCTCCCAGAATTTTTCTCATTCGGATTCCTGAACATATTGTATAGCCTGTAGGGGTTTGAAATAGCAGCTGCACAAAAAGATGAGAGAATAGTTATTGTAACTCTCAAGGTAAGTTAGTTCTACCTTATCATATCAAGCTAACAGAATGTAAACTTGTTAAGTTGGAGTAGAAACAGAGATCTTAGATTAGTAGTTACTATAAATAGTAGGAAGGAATAAGAGATTACAGAACAGATTAGCATTTGTCTGAAGCAAGTGGAAATTTTGAAGGGAAACTTACGAGTCAAGCTCTGGATCTGAGGCCATGTGAGATTAAAAGTGAATATTCCATCATTTGCACTAATCTCAGGAACATGTGTTGAACGGTCTGCGAAAGAAGATCGCGCAACCGTTGTGGTGTTTGAGAGATCTATCGAACTTGAGCAAAAGGGTTTGCCGTCGCTGGACATTTGGACAGAGCAATCGATAACATCAGCTCCATCTTTGATTGCATTCTCATATGCCGAGTCTGTACATCCAGGATAGTCCCCACTCGCTCCATCTTTTGATATAACAAGAAAATCCACTGAAACATGAACCATTTGTTAGATAATAAAGTCAACTATAACAGTAAGAGTAATTACTATCATTACCTTGTTTTGTAGCGTTTCTGCTAACATGGGAGAAGCAGTCTGCAGAAATTATGAAAAGAATATGTTTTAGTTTGAGTATTTACAGAAATGTTTTAAAGAGAAAATGGTATTTCCAGAAGAGATTTTGCTTACCAATGGATGCAGATGCAGTTAAGGGAAAATCAGAGAGCACACCATCGACAGAGAAGTCACCATTGTCCACAAAAGATAGATACTCAGACACTGGATCGAAACTGTAGTCATATGCGATATCAACATCATTCGCAAAACCAGACACATATACTTTTAATCCTGCTTTGTGAGCATCTTGAACTAAGGATGTAGCAGAAATCAAATACTGCTTATCATTGAGTGGCAAAATGTAAGACTTGGGAACAAGAATCCCTGAAGCAAACGTCTTGACAAAAGTTAGGTTACTCAAGATAGAACCATAGGTTTGGTTTGTTGTCGGCTCGAATTCTTCTTTCCCAAGAAACCGGAACACAAAACTCGGTCCATTACGCTTAGTAATTTTCCGAAAGAAGTTCACTTCAGGGGAAGAGATGTAGTCAATGGAAACAGTTTTTGAAGCTGATATCAGAAACCTGCTCATGCTCAGATTTTGTTGAGCGTAGAACGCATCGTGCTGAACATTTAACCATAAACCTTTTGGTCTACTCTGCTTGGCTAAGTCTTGAACCGTCGAAATCAGATACATTCCATCGAACTTTTCGGACCGAGATAATATTCCTCGACTCACTGCAACAGGTGAAAACAAAAAACACACATTTGTGAAAATGAACAAGAAAAAACTCAAAATTTTTTTTATTACCGATACAGTAACTGAGTCATAAAGACTTACAAGTGACATTCTCGAGATCTCTCAAGGAGAAATCAATAGTGAACCAACCCTGAGTAGGGACTCCATTAACCAAGTATGTATTTTGGCGTTTTGGGTAAGCATATTCAATAGTTGAAGCATTGTTCAATTTTAATTCAGGGAAGCAAATGCCAAGTCCATCTTTGGTTAGCTGAACATCACACCATAGAACAGCACCAGCTACACTTGTCTGCATTGCAAACTTGTAAGCAGCAAAACTCGAATCTGGAAACAATCCAGAAAACCCACCACGAGCAATCACAAGAGGACTATCACCTGAAAAACAAAAACAAAAACAAAAAAAATTAAAAGTTATTTTAATAAAAGAGACAAAGATGACTTCGATGTTTAAGAACTATCAATGATAAACAAAGCACAAGTTCTACGTGTTAGTTGACAATTGAGTTTAGTTATAGAAATAAATATGTATGCTAAGTTAATGAATGTATTAAGGATCGCGACTTATTGATAAGAAGGGATAGTCACAAGAAAGATGAGTCAGAACTATCAATATTGTTATTCTATCTATGTGGTGTTGTCTTAATGAAATTAGTTCCTGATTTGACTCTGTTTGTTCTGTCTTTAGTTCAAGTCCCTGTTTGTTATCAAGTGATTTATGAACCACCAACTTGTTCTGATGATACCAATCAAAACTCATTTCCGTTGTTTCTTATTTGTACAAAGAAGAAGCAATAGCTTCTAACACTATATGTTCTCTAGTTTTGTCCTATCTTCTCGAAAAAAACATGCGTAAAGAAAGAAAAGGAGAGAAAAGAGGGCACTCTCACCACTAAGTGTCTGCCATGGGCTTTTAGATCGTTGAGCATGAGTTTGAGCAGCAAACAGCTGAATCAGAAGAACAACGACACATAGTAAAACTGTGGAAGCTCGCATTGTCGGATTAACTCGCTGGGAATCCATTGGTAACTTCACAAGCTTCTTCTTCTGCTTGGAGTCGGAGACATACACCACATAGATAGAAAAACAATATTTGTAGATTTTTATGCGTAAGCATTGGTACTCATAGTGGACAAATCAAGAGAGAGTCAAGAGGTTTTTCTAAATAAAATGGCTTTATTAGCTGACTCTGAAAGTCGTCTCTTAATTTAAAATTTTTAAACCTTAAAAAAAAAAAAAAAAAAAAAAAAAAATTACAGAGAAGGTTGAAGAAAAAGAACAAATGAATGGTATTGGTGATTTACTATGAAAAAATGAGAGGGACTTCATTTTTTTTTTTTTTTTTGTTACCATTTATATAGCCTTTGATACTATATAAACGTCAGCTTTTGTCGGAAGATTTATTTGGGATATATGAGAGGGACTTGTTGGTAAACCTATACCATACTATCTCTGTTTGTCTTCTCCCTTTTAACTTATCGACAATAGAGGACTTAGAAGACTTGAAAAGTCAACAATTTTCATTAGCATTTTCACCAGCAACATCAAAGACAAGTATTTACCGTTTAAGAGAAGCTTGAAGCCTCGTCACCCACTAGATATTCGCAAGTTGAAAAGTAGCATACTTTTTGTTTGTTTATTACCAAGGAGAAAAATATTCATTCACGTGTTTTGTGTTTTTTTCCCCTGTTTTGCTTACCATGAAGAAGGTGAAGAAGCGAATCAGAAGATCAATTGCTTAATTTTGCAGCTTCAAGATATTGATTATGAAACTTGATTTCATTGATAGAGAATGTTTACATACTTATTATACACGTTTACATACTTCTTATACACATAAGAAGACACTAGGATTAATCTAACTACAATTATGGCTCTAAATAATACAATGAAAAGAAATATCCTTTACACAAGATGGCTGAGCATAAGATAGTTCCTAACCTAGATAGTGCTAATACGTATTAACGTATATATGTGGAGAAGACTAAGCTGTAAATCTTCTCAACTCACTTCCAAGAAGATATGTCCTATACTAACATGGAACATATTAGTAAAAGAAAATTAAAGAAAAAACTACTAAAAAGATCTTCAACTATCCATATTTAACCAAAAACCTCCAAATTTTTTCATCAATCGAAAAAAATCTTAACTTTTATTGATTAAGTATTTTAATCCTATATTTTTGTTAACCAAGCCATTTTAATCTCAGAATTAGTCAACAATTATTGTTGCATAATTTTGAGATTAAAATGACTTACTCAACAATAGTTCAAATTTTTTATTACCCGAAAAATATAACTCTTTTTTCTTAGCAATTTTTTTTAAATAAATAATTTTCGACTATTTTGAATGGTTTTACACATTTTATTTAATTATTTTCTTAACATCAATATAAATGAAAAACTATATAAATATTTTCTTTGATAAATAAAGCAATAAATAATTAATATAAATCTTTATATCGATTTAATAGTTTATTTTCTTAAACTATTTAAATAGATAAATATCTTGAATTACTAAAATTATATATAATAATAAGTTTTGGTTAATTATTCAGTTTATATGGTTTAATAATTAGGTCAAAAAATTAATATTGGATAAAAATATAATTAAGATAGTATGTTAAACATATATTTAAAATTTTAAATTATGTACAAAATAACTATGAACCAATTTATAATAAATATTACTAATAATAATAATCATATTTATGTTATCATTTGTAAACAGTGATATTATTAACGAAGTGTTGCTTTCCTGCTCTGCCCCCGTTCGTGCATGTGATAGGTAGTGAGTAATGTGGGCTTCTTCCCCCGTTGCCAATTAACTCCCCTAACCAAAGAGAAAGAAAAAAAGAGACAAAGATAGACTAACCACTTTCTTATTAGAATATTTATAATTTTTTATGAATTTCTCTTCTAATTAAAATAATTAAAAAAAATATTTTAGTTAAAAATTAAAAGTATGATTTTATTTGTTAATATTATTATTTTTTCTCAAAATCAATAAATATTAATTTTTATATATTTTATAATCTATAATCATTTTTATATCCCATAATTTCACTTATAATTACTTTAATTCAAAAGATCAAGTCCCTCTCATATCACACTGAAGATATTATTCCATGCTTTGCATCATGTTCCAAGAAAATTCTCAGGAGTAGCCGTTTTGATTATAAAGAGAATTTGCTAAAAAATAAGATTTGAAATGTAAATTAGTTTTTCAGTAGAGAGAAACAATTGTTTAATGAAACGGTATAAAGATACCGTAAAAATACACGTGGCCAACCATTTGTATGTGTTGTTGACATTGCTGTGAGTGGGAAAGTGATCTAAGAGTTGATGGAGAATTTACTTGAGTTGACAGTTTCAGGTGTAATTAATTGGATACTTTCTCATTTCATTGAATAAATGAACGTGATGCCATATAATTAATGACCGAACACTTTTAAATGAATGAGCGGTGTAGTGCACTGTAACAACATTCCTTTGGAAATAGATGATGCACATTCAATAGTTTGATTTTGGATAAATTTGTAATACCATAGGTTAGGTAATGTTAAGTAATTTCATAATATTCTAACTTTCACATGTGTTAACGTATATATCTAAACGTATTCACATAAACGTTAAAATTGCAATCTACATTTAAACATAACATACCACATACCATAATACAAGCATAAAATATCTAATTACGACCAATATATTTTTCTAACATGTTATCTAAAAACATACATCGTTAAACCAAATGTATATGGATGTCAACCATATCAACATGTGTACTTTGAACATCAGAGCAATATAAGAATATTGACATCTACTTTTATGTATATATGCGTATTTTATAAGATACATGACTATTCAATTTAATGATTAGTTATGTATAACCAAATCAGTGCCAACTGATAATATGTGTGTATATATTTTTTTTTTACTATTCTATTAGCGTAAACTACAGTTACAACTAGAATATTGAATAAAGCATATAACATGAACTTACTTCTACATTTGGAAGCATCATGTACGAAAACAAATAAACATGCAAAAATAGACGTACTTTACTAATTAATTTGTTACACGTGAAAGAAAACACGTAGCATGAAAATTAAATAAGTAGTAATGCGAAGTAGCAGGAACGTAAATAAATAAACATGCATATATACTCGTATATCACTACTTAAATAAGCGAGATCAGATTTTTTTATAGCCTTTTCCATGAATTTAGCAATACAAAATTTAATATAGATCTTGACATACCACAATCCAGATGGTTTGGCTGAGTCGAGGGAGCGAGTCGGCGAATTAGTCCAGCGAGGAAATTGATATATTATGGTTTTTATGGCTTTTAACCATGATATTAGTCATGTATTTGGAGTCTATTGGTGTTTTTAGAGTCTTTTCGAGTCATTTGCATGTTTAGGTACGGTTTGGACTTAATTGAAGATATTGGTGCATTATGGAGCAACTGGAACTTTATAGCTGAGAAGAGCAACTTGGAGACTATCTTTGAGGCTGGTGTCGGTCAACACCAATCGTGATTTCACCTACAGCGAGTTTTACAAGTTTTGAAGATTAAAGAAACAACCCAGAAGTTCCATCTATTTGCAAAACAAGTCATTTTCGTGATTTAGACTATAATCTATACTATTAAAATAGAAAACATTATAGAAAAAACTTTAGTCATGTGTTATATTACATGTAATGCCACTGTCTTTTAGTGAATTTTTAAATCGAAACCAAATCATATCATATCTATTTAAATCGCAGAATATCTTTTTTAATAACATTATCTCTACTAAATATATTTCCAAACAATAAAATAATGAAATATGTATCCAAACAATCTAAAAATAATAGGTTTTACTTCCCTAATTAAAGAAAAACGAAAATAAAAACAAAAATATATATATTAAATTAAAAAACAAATGGTAAATATAATTAAATAATTTAGTACATTAATTATCATTACAAATCATAAAATCAAATTTGATAAACATACATATAAAATAACATGAGTAAATATATTTTTGAACATATTTCAACTAACAATAAAGTGAAAAACAAATCAATACAAAAATCAAACTTAATATTAATAAGTGTCTAATTTATAAAATGTAAATTTTTAAATTTGAAAAATAATTTTAAATAGGCTGATATATTTTTAACTCAACAAAATTTAAACATTAAAAATTAGTCAATATATATATCTATACTATTAAAACAGGAAACATTATAGAAAAAACCTTTTGTACCGTGTTATATTATGATTTTTGCCATTGATCTTATTTGATTTTGTAAGAATCTCATTAATGGCAAAATTGTCATTTGCAAATGTGAACAAATATGCAAGATATTAAAAAATACAAGTGATATTAAAAAAATCTATCAATAAAACTACTTAATTTCAAAAAACAAAAATATATTCTTAATTTTAATTTTCAGAATCTAAATACTAACCATATATATGATCAAAATCTTTCAATAAAGATACTCTCTTGATTTCAAATCTTAAGATATATAATAAATCTAGAAATCTTAAAAAAAAAAATTGTAACTACAATTAATACATTTAAATACGTCTTAAATAATTTTCAAAAATATAAAAAATTATTTTTTCATGACATTTTCGATTTTGTATTTTTTTAAAAAAAATTGTAATGAACATTAATTAACAAAATTATCAATTAATTTTAATATATTACAATAAATGAATGATTTAATTTTGATCTTGTAAATGTACAAATATATATTATTAAAAAAATATTAAATATATAAAAACAAATCCCGTCTTTAGGATGGGCTAGAATCTAGTTAGGTTTTAAAAGCCATGTTAATCTTTACTTTTGATTTTATCTGAACTCACTTTGTTAGAGAGAAGATTTCGAACTCCCTTACTTCTTCTTTTGATTTCTCAATGCAATTTATTCAGTTTATGATTTGTGTTTTGCCAATTATGTCAGAGTAATCTGCCTGTTAGATTTAGGGATTTTCTAGGTTAATGATGAATTGTTGAATTGGATAGAATTGTTAGGGTAATCATATGGTTTCTTCATCTAAATTGAGTCTAATGCTAGTTCTGAATTGATCACTTGGAATTTAGATCATAGGATAATTGATAGACATGAAAGTGTTGTTAATTTTAGGAAAAGAATCTTAGATGAACAAAATACTTATTCGCAAAGAAATTTGGTTTAATGATTTTGTGAACTTATCGAACTTGAGTTTATAGCATGTCTGAACTGTTGAATTTGCAAAGAAATTTGGAATTCTAAGATTTATGCGTTGAAATCTCTGCAACGAAAGTTGATTTATTTAAGAATTGAGTTTCGAGTTCAAGAACGATACTTAATAAAACCCTAAACATTTTGTCTGGTTGCAATTCTGATTTACTGAAAGAATTTCTCTAAGTCTAGCGTTTTCATACTTCGAAAACTATCAATAGAGTGTGAATCTTGAATCTCTGTGGAAATTCGACCCCTAAGTACTATAATCGATCTCTTAATTTGGAGAGTAACTCTAGGGTATTTTTGAGCATATCAGAAATCCTCTTTGTCGTCATTGTCCTCGTCTCCACCGAGAGAGATGAAGCTGGAGAAGAAAGCTGAAGATGAACCGAACTCGTAAGGAAACTCTTTCGCTACTGCTATCGCCGAATCTCGACAACTTTCTTTTCCTTACCAGATTTTTATTTTTTTAAAATCTATTTTACACTAAACCCAGATTCAAGTAGAATTCACAAGAAATTCAAAAGAAAACAAAAACGGTGCACAGAGATCCATAAGAAGAATCGACAAATAAAGTAGTGTTGAGAGATACGAGAGAAGAAACTGGTGTTGAGAGAAAAGGAAGATGTGGATTGAAGCGCTTAAGGATATAATGGAACCATTTGGTGGTTAAACTAATTTGAGTCTAAATTAATATCATCTACCCAATTGTCTCTCGATTGTACCAACAAAAGTTTTAGAAATGGTAACAAAAAAGCTAATAAAGCCAGGTAATTAAAAAACGAAATGACCGATCTTTCTCTGTCTCAATTTTGTGTGTTTCCGCTTAATGAAGAGAGTTTTTTTATAGTCAACTAATAAAGTCATTTAATAGATAAAAAAGAAGTAAAAGAAAAATATAATGACAATAACAGTTTTGTCCACATATTGTTAGTATATGAGTTTTCTTCCACAAACTGAACTTCCTGTTGGAAATAATAGGTTTTAGAGTTGAAATTTGTGAAATGTATTGAAGATTATCTAGTTACTAGGTCTCCGAGATGGAAGAAGCACCAATGAATTTCCGGCGAGGTAAACCGACAAAGCTATGTTTACGGGCTTCGGAGCTTTCACTCTGTATTGCTGTTCTGGTTCAGCTGTTTGCTGCTCAAATCGATGCTCAGAGATCTAGAAGTCCATGGCAGACACTCAGTGGTGAGAGTGCTCTCACTCTCCATTTCTTTCTTTTACGTATGCTTGATTTTCGGAGAAAAAACGAGAGAAAGTAGTACTTGGACTTTCTTTATACAGAGAGAAAGTAGTACTTGGACTTTCTTTATACAGATGTGTAGTAGAAGTTGGGATGATCATAGATATTCTCATCTATTAAAATAACTTTTTGATTACTATTTTTCTTGTGACTATCCCTTCTTATCAATAAGTCGCGATCCTTAATACATTCATTAACTTAGCATACATATTTATTTCTATAACTAAACTCAATTGTCAACTAACACGTAGAACTCGTCGGACTTGTGCTTTGTTTATCATTGATAGTTCTTAAACATCGAAGTCATCTTTGTCTCTTTTATTAAAATAACTTTTAATTTTTTTTGTTTTTGTTTTTGTTTTTCAGGTGATAGTCCTCTTGTGATTGCTCGTGGTGGGTTTTCTGGATTGTTTCCAGATTCGAGTTTTGCTGCTTACAAGTTTGCAATGCAGACAAGTGTAGCTGGTGCTGTTCTATGGTGTGATGTTCAGCTAACCAAAGATGGACTTGGCATTTGCTTCCCTGAATTAAAATTGAACAATGCTTCAACTATTGAATATGCTTACCCAAAACGCCAAAATACATACTTGGTTAATGGAGTCCCTACTCAGGGTTGGTTCACTATTGATTTCTCCTTGAGAGATCTCGAGAATGTTACTTGTAAGTCTTTATGACTCAGTTACTGTATCGGTAAAAAAAAGGATTTGTGTTTTTTTCTTGTTAATTTTCATAAATGTGTGTTTATTGTTCTCACCTGATGCAGTGAGTCGAGGAATATTATCTCGTTCAGAAAAGTTCGATGGAATGTTTCTGATTTCGACGGTTCAAGACGTAGCCACGCAGATGAGAGCAGAAGGCTTCTGGTTAAATGTTCAGCATGACACGTTCTACGCTCAACAGAATCTTAGCATGAGCAATTTTCTGGAATCAGCTTCGAGACATGTTTCAATTGACTACATCTCTTCCCCTGAAGTGAATTTCTTTAAAAAAATTGCTGGCCGTTTCGGGCGTAATGGACCGAGTTTCATATTCCATTTTCTTGAGAAAGATGAATTCGAGCAGACAACAAACCAAACCTATGGTTCTATCTTGAGTAACTTAACTTTTGTCAAGATGTTTGCTTCAGGGATTCTTGTTCCAAAGTCTTACATATTGCCACTAGATGACAAGCAGTACTTGCTTCCTCCTACATCCTTGGTACAAGAGGCTCACAAAGCAAGATTAAAAGTATATGTGTCTGGTTTTGCAAATGACGTCGACATCGCATATAACTACAGTTTCGATCCAGTGTCTGAGTATCTATCTTTTGTGGACAATGGCAATTTCTCTGCCGATGGTTTGCTCTCTGATTTTTCCTTAACTGCTTCTGCATCTATTGGTACGCAAAGTTTCTTCTACAGACACCATATTTGACCTTTAAACTTTGCTTGAATACACATTAGTAAATATTTTATTTTAATTTTTCCCCCAGACTGCTTCTCTCACACTGCCAGAAACGCTACAAAACAAGGTAATGAGAGTATATGGCTTTGCGTAATTTCTTATCTCACTAGTTGACTTTATCTAACAAATGGTTCATGTTTCAGTGGATTTTCTTGTTATATCAAAAGATGGAGCGAGTGGGGACTATCCTGGATGTACAGACTTGGCATATGAGAATGCAATCAAAGATGGAGCTGATGTTATCGATTGCTCTGTCCAAATGTCCAGCGACGGCAAACCCTTTTGCTCAAGTTCCATAGATCTCTCAAACACCACAACGGTTGCGCGATCTTCTTTCGCAGACCGTTCAACACATGTTCCTGAGATTAGTGCAAATGATGGAATATACACTTTTAATCTCACATGGCCTCAGATCCAGAGCTTGACTCGTAAGTTTCCCTTCAAAATTTCCACTTGCTTCAGACAAATGCTAGTCTGTTCTGTAATCTGTTGTTTCTTCTGACTATTTATAGTAACTACTAGTCTAAGAGCTCTGTTTCTACTCCAATTTAGCAAGTTTACATTCTGTTAGCTTGATATGATAAGGTAGAACTAACGTAACTTGAGAGTTACAATAACTATTCTCTCATCTTTTTGTGTAGCTGCTATTTCAAACCCCTATAGGGTATACAATATGTTCAGGAATCCGAATGAGAAAAATTCTGGGAAGATTATCTCACTCTCTGAATTTCTAAACTTGGCAAAGAACTCCACTTCTCTCTCCGGTGTTTTGATCAGTGTAGAGGTGTGTTCTCTTACCTCTTAATCTTAGCATTTTAACTATCAGACTGTCACGTCTTCTAATGGCCAAGCCCCCATTTTTGTGTGTCCTTCAGAATGCAGTGTACCTGAGAGAGAAGCAAGGGCTCGACGTGATCAAAGCGGTTCTCGATACACTCACGGAAACTGGTTACAGCAATGGAATAACCACAACAAAGGTCATGATTCAGTCCACGAACATTTCGGTTCTTGTTGACTTCAAGAGGCAGAGCAAGTACGAGACTGTGTACAAAACTGAGGAAAAAATTCGTGATATTACTGACTCTGCTATCGAAGACATAAAGACATTTGCGAGCGCTGTTGTCATAGGAAAATCATCAGTCTTTCCCGTTTTCGATTCGTTCCTAACTGGGGAAACCAATGTTGTGGAGAGGCTGCACAAGTTTCAGCTCCCGGTTTATGTGGAACTGTTTCGGAACGAGTTTGTATCTCAACCATTTGACTTCTTTTCCGATGCAACTGTAGAGATAAACTCATATATCACTGGAGCCCGTATCAATGGAACCATCACCGAGTTCCCTTACACAGCTGCAAGATACAAAAGTAAGTGGTCTCAAATTTGCAGCAGCAAAGGTGTCACAACACAAAGTTATTAACTTGTATCTCTTCTACAGGGAATCGATGTTTGGGAAGAAAAGAAACTCCACCTTACATGGCCCCTTTTAATCCTGGTAGTCTCTTACAAATTGTGAGTCCTTTAGCTCCTCCACCCCACGCTCCAAACCAGGATTTCACAGATGCTGATCATTACGAACGATGCAGTAAACCGTTTAGCTGTGGCGATCAGGGCGGTCTCTTGTACCCTTTCTGGATACCTAGCAGAGAAGACTGCGGCCATCCCGACTACAAGCTCAATTGTAGCAGTGGATTCGCAGAGCTTACTGTCTCCTCGGTGAAGTTCAGAGTCTTAAAGACGAACTATACCTCTCGTGTTGTAAGACTCGCCAGATCGGATTATATCTACAGTCTTTGTCCTTCAGACCCACCAAATGGACAATTCCACGAAGGCGCCCTTCAATTCGCTCCTGACACCGAGCTGCTAACAATTTTATATGACTGCCAAGACTTATCATATCTTATCGATAGTAGCGAAGTTTACAGTTACGTTACAGACTTTCAATGCAAAGATGATACCCTAGGTTTAACAAACTACTGTGTTGTGATAAACAGCTCGTCTGCTTTATTCTACGGGAGGGATGGCATTGATTCTTTGAAGCAAAATTGCACAAAATACGTCAGTATGCCTGTTTCCGGATCAAAGTTACAAACTCTGAATTCAGATAATCTAAAGAAGACTCTTCAACAGGGTTTCGATCTTGAACTTAAAAAAGACTGCTCAATGTGCTTAGAATCTAAGGGTGCTTGTGGATATAATCAGAATTCTAATGGAGTCGTCTGCTATTGTGACGATGGGACCTATGGACGTAACTGTAGCTCTGGAAAGATAAGTAACGGTAATCTATTGTCTTCTCTGATTTTGTTCTTTTATTTTTCTTCCTTTTCCAGATCAAGTTTGGTTCCATTCTGACAAAAGTTTACATGTTGAACGATTGAACAGGGTCTTTGGACAAAGCAATTCGGAAAGGTTAGTTTGATGGGAAGATAGATTTTGAACTGTTTTCGATTCCTAGATTAAAAATGAAGTTATTTAACTCGACATTGTCACTGCTCTTGTTCTTTTACTTTTCAATCGACATCAAGTTTGGTTCCATTCTGACAAGATTGTACTTGTTGAACAGGTTCTTTGGTCAAAGCAATTCGCATAGGTTAGTTTGCTGACAGATTTTGAACCTAGAAAAAAAAAAAAGGTTGTTAACTCAAACATTTTCTCTGATTTTTGTAGTATCGGGTTCAGTAGCAGGCGTTGTTATGTTCGTGATCTTATTCTCATTGTTTCTTCTTTTTCTCCGGAAGAGAGAATTACGACTGAGGCAACAGAACATGAAGGCTCTTATTCCACTCAAACACTACACTTATGCACAAGTGAAAAGAATTACAAAGTCATTTGCGGAAGTGGTTGGGAGAGGCGGATTTGGAATTGTGTATAAAGGAACTCTTTCTGACGGTCGTATGGTTGCAGTAAAAGTCTTGAAAGGTTCTAAGGGTAATGGTGAAGACTTTATCAATGAAGTTTCCAGCATGAGCCAAACTTCTCATCTCAACATTGTTTCCTTGTTTGGGTTTTGCTCTGAAGGTTCCAAACGAGCAATTATATATGAATTTTTGGGAAATGGGTCTCTTGATAAGTTTATCTCAGGCAAGACCTCGATGAATTTGGACTGGGAGGCACTATACAACATTGCACTAGGAGTTGCTCGTGGTCTAGAGTACTTGCATCATGGCTGCAAAACAAGGATTGTACATTTCGACATTAAACCACAAAATGTACTCTTAGATGACAATTTTTGCCCTAAAGTTTCAGACTTTGGCCTCGCTAAACTCTGTGAGAAGAAAGAGAGCGCTTTGTCATTGTTGGACACACGAGGTACAGTAGGGTACATTGCACCAGAAATGATTTCAAGAGTGTATGGGAGTGTCTCTCATAAGTCAGATGTGTATAGCTATGGAATGTTGGTTCTTGAGATGATTGGTGCAAGGAACAAAGAAAGAGTGCATCAAGGGTCTGCTTCTAACACAAGTTCAATATATTTTCCTGAATGGGTATATAGGGATCTTGAATCAGGGAATTATAGAAGGCTTAATGAGAACGGAATTAGCAATGAAGAAGATGAGATAGCAAAGAAGATGACATTAGTGGGTTTGTGGTGTATTCAGTCTTCTCCATTAGATCGCCCACCGATGAACAGAGTTGTAGAGATGATGGAAGGAAGCCTTGAAGCTATTGAAGTCCCTCCGAGGCCTGTCTTGCAGCAAATTGCCACGGCACCTCTTCAAGAATCTTCAACGCTTTCAGATAATAGCTTGGTTTAAGCATAAGGATGATCCCATAAGCCTTCTTGGTATTTATCAAAGCACGGGAGCAGCAATACATTTATTAAAGAAATTTCATATAATGTTTTCATTCAGAATTATAAAAAAAAAAATTGAAAATTTATATTGTACTTGTTAAAGGCATTGATACTATCTGTCATTTTGGATAATATGGAGAATTTGGAAGAGTAGGCTGGACTTCGTCTTTAATCTATCCATCATTTTGGAATTGGAAACTCTGTCTCGCTCCATTAGTGATGTTCGAGAGTGGCTCTCTTCTGTTGCGAGTTCCTCCTCTACTCCTACACCACAAACCAGAATGTCGATACAACATGAATGCTGGCTTAAACCCTCCCTCCAACCCCAATGAGTGGGTCAAATGTAATTATAACGCCTCACATCACTCCGGTACCAGGGACTCTGGTCATGGGTTGGTTCCTTCGAGATTCGAATGGAGTTTTCCTTACCGGTGGATTGGGACAATTTGAAGGACAGCTTACTTTGTTGGAAGTGGAATGTTCGGCGCTCATCTGGGCTATTATTGAGATAAGGACATCATATATTCAGAATTAATATCGTATATTAGATTGGCTGTACTCTAAATCTCTGTTTTTAACATCTTCTCTTATTAACTACGAGAATATTTACTTGTATATATACTTCTGGCTTGGTTAAATCAAGACAACACACATATTCTTTCTAAACCGTTTCATGGTATCAGAGCCAGAGCGATTTGACCTAATCTCTCTGTCTCTTATTCTTCACAAACTATGTCTACTACTCATACGTTTACTCCTACGATCGAGAGTTCTTATTCGGAATTTTCTCTCCATCCCTCTGACAATCCAGGAACGTTGATCACACCTGTCATTCTTCGTGGTGATAACTACTCTGAATGGGCCATTGAGTTCTGGAACTCACTCCAAGCTAAACAAAAGATCGGATATATCGATGGCTCCATTCCAAAACCATCTGCCAATCCAGATCTAGCTCGCTGGACAGCTGCAAATTCAATGATTGTCGGGTGGATACACACCTCCATTGACCCTCAAGTTCTTTCTACCGTCAGTCATGTTCCTGATGCTCATCAACTCTGGGAATCTCTCAAACGCAGATTTTCTGTTAAAAACGGAGTGCGCAAACACCTTCTTGCAGATGAGATCACAAACTGCAAACAGAATGGAAAATCTGTTCTTGACTACTATGGTCGGCTTTCCAAACTATGGGAAGAACTTCAAAGTTTCAAGTCGTCTCGGTCGTGTACGTGTGACGCGTCTGCCGATATCGACATAGAACGAGAAGATGCGAAGGTTCACAAGTTCCTCTTTGGTCTTGATGAATCACGGTTCAGCTCCATTCGTTCTCAGATTATTGATGAAGAACCACTTCCGGATCTCAACATTGTCTACTCCCGTGTCATTAGAGCTGAACAACATCTTCTCACCATGCGTTCTAGTGACCAAACACAAGACATTGTGGGATTCTCGGTTAAATCAGAATCTCAAGTCTCCTCTACTTCTGCTGTTCCATCTACCATATCCGCTGCAGCCGTTACGACGAATCGCAACCGAGATCCCAACCGCGCATGCACACACTGCAATCGCAAAGGACATGAAGCCTCTGAATGTTTTCTTCTCCATGGATATCCTGATTGGTTCAATGAACAACAACAACGATCAGGACAATCCTCTGGTTACAATCAAAGAGGACGCGGAAGTCGTCATTCTGGTGGTCGGGGTCGCGGTCGATCGAATACCTCTCGTCAGGCATCACATTCCTTTGCTGGCAATGCTACTGTCTCGTCAGACCAGATAACCACACTTATCAACCTTCTGCAAAATCAACAAACACAAATCTCATCCGATCGTGTGTCTGGTAAAGCTGTTTTAACTGATGTTATTATTGATATCGGGGCATCTCATCATATGACAGGAGATGTTTCTCTTCTACGTGACGTTCATGACATACTTCCTTCCGCTGTGTCATTTCCTAATGGACGTGCTTCTCGTGCCACCAAATCAGGAACACTGCAATTGAATCTCTATTATTCTTTATCAGATGTGTTATATGTTCCTGACTTCAATTGCACGTTAATCTCAGTTTTTAAGCTTCTCAAGCAAACAGGTTGCATAGCTATTTTTACTGATACTTTGTGTGTACTGCAGGAACATTTTACGAGGATCCTGATTGGAGCAGGTGAAGAGAGAGAGGGGGTCTACTATTATAAGGGGGTCATTGCTGCACGAGTTCATCATACTGAAAAAGAGAAGCTTTCTCCTTCAGTTATCTGGCATCGACGGCTTGGTCATCCATCCTACAAAGTTCTATCATCTCTACCAGTTTTAGATAGTTTTAAAGTTGATTTTGGACGCACCAATCCATGCGATATTTGTTTTCGGGTGAAACAACCCCACGATGTTTTTCATGAAAGTTTTAATAAAGCTACCGAACCATTTGAGTTGATTCATTGCGATGTTTAGGGCCCTTATCGAACTCCTGCATCGTCTGGTGTTATATACTTTCTAACTATTGTTGATTATTTCTCTAGAGCAGTGTGGGTTTACCTGATGTTGGAAAAATCAGAGGTTTCGTCATTACTCAAGACTTTTTGTGCTATGAGCGAGCGACAATTCAACAAACCGGTTAAGATCATTCGGACAGACAACGGAACAGAATTCATGGTTCTTAAATCATATCTCCGTCAAGCCAGTATTCAACATCAAACTTCTTGTGTCGATACACCTCAGCAAAATGGGCGTGTCGAACGCAAACATCGCCACATCTTGAACATTGCTCGTGCCTGCCTGTTTCAAGCTCGCCTTCCGGTAACATTTTGGGGTGAAAGTGTTCTTACTGCTGTTCATTTGATCAACCGGACTCCAACTCCTCTGTTACACGGGAAGTCACCATATGAAATACTTTATGGGTCGCCTCCTTCATACGACTCTCTGCGAGTGTTTGGCTGTCTCTGCTATGCTCATCGTCGTGCTCGTGATAAAGACAAATTTGGGGATCACAGCCGTAAGTGCTTGTTCGTGGGTTACCCATATGGGAAGAAAGCTTGGAATCTGTATGATCTTGATAGCAATGAATTTTTTTTCCAGCCGTGATGTTGTGTTTCTGGAAGATCAATTTCCAGGCATCGATAAATCGGATTATGTCTCTCCTCCGATGTTTCAACCTGACGTTGCCATTGACGACTGGTTACTTCCTAGGACAGCTTCGATGGATCCGATTTCATCTCCTCCACTTCCTCTGATTCCAGAGATCACACCGTCTGAAACTGAACCAGTGAGCTCTTCCGCTGACTCACCCTCTTCTCCAAATCATAGCTCTCCTGACCGACTCTCTGATTCGGAATCATCATTACCATCTCCATCTCCACCAGTGCTTACAACAGATTGTGATGCTCCTACTGCTGCTTCTCCAGGTATTCCCGAAGTTCTTGGTTGCGGCAATCGTCAACGCACACCCTCCGTTCTCTTAAAACACTATGTTACTAATGCAGCTCAACTCTCTGCTTCTGTGAAGACCACCCCCTCTCTCGACACATCTCTCTCTAATCAGGATTCTTCTACTACGGTCGCAGGTAACACTCTGTATCCCATCTCTAGCTATCTATCTGACGCTTCCTTTTATCCCAGTCACAGGGCATTTCTAGCAGCTGTCACATCTGTTGTGGAACCCTCCACTTATGCCGAGGCTGTGCAAGAAAAGATTTGGCGAGATTCTATGACAGATGAACACTCGGCTCATGTACTCAATGGGACTTATCTAGTTACGACTCTGCCTTCGGGAAAGAAAGTGATCAGAAGTAAATGGGTTTACAAGATCAAATATCACTCAAACGGGAAAGTTGCACGGTATAAGTCTCGTCTACTGGCTCTTGGAAATCGTCAAAAGGAGGGAGTTGATTACAAGGATACTTTTGCTCCGGTTGCCAAGTCATCTACGGTTCGAGTTCTCTTGGAAATTGCCGCAGCCAAACGATGGGAGGTTCATCAGATGGATGTCCACAATGCCTTCCTCCATGGTGATTTAGAGGAAGAAGTCTATATGAAACTACCCCCTGGTTTCCAAGGCTCTGATCCCTCCAAAGTTGGTCTTCTGAAGAAATCTATATACGGTCTTAAGCAAGCTCCGCGTTGCTGGTTCTCAAAACTCACCACTGCGTTGAAAGAATACGGTTTCACTCAGAGTAAGGCTGACTACTCGCATTTCTCCTACATTCGCGGCAAGATTAATCTTTATATCCTCATCTACGTGGATGATTTTGTCCTTGCTTGTAATGATTTGTCTACTCTCCATAAGTTTAAGCACTATCTCAGCCAATGCTTTCACATGAAAGACCTCGGCAAGCTCAAATACTTTCTGGGTATTGAAGTAGTTCGGAGTAATGAAGGAATATTTCTCTCACAATGCAAGTATGCTCTAGACATCATTGCTGAGACAGGTTTGCTTGGTGCTAAACCTTCACCGGTGCCTATTGAACTCAACCATAAGCTGGCTCTCATCAAAGGCACACCTCTGTCAAATCCTCAACCATATCGCAGACTCGTTGGACGATTGATTTATCTCAAGTTCACTCGACTGGAGTTGTCGTACACAGTTCATATTCTTTCACAGTTCATGCACAAACCTCTTCAGGAGCATTGGGATGCTGCTTTGCGCGTTGTCCGGTACCTCAAGGGCTGTCCTTCTCAAGGTATACTACTACGGTCTGATTCTGATCTCTGAATTTCCGCATACTGCGACTCTGATTGGGGATCTTGTCCGCTTACTCGTCGATCCTTAAGTGCTTATATTGTCCTCCTTGGAAATTCACCGGTCAACTGGAAAACTAAGAAGCAGGATACATTCTCTGCATCCTTGGCTGAAGCTGAGTATCGATCAATAGCATATGCTTTGCGAGAACTCAAATGGATGAAGCAGTTATTGGAATCGTTTGGTATCACTCACGGTGATCCTATGACACTTTTCTGCGACAGCAAATCTGCAATTCACATCGCGGCAAACCCTGTCTTTAACGAGCGTACCAAACACATCGAACGTGATTGTCATCAAGTGCGAGGCGCAGTCCAAGATAAACTCATTACAACAGAACACATTACTACCAAAGAACAGCCGGCTGATATTCTCACGAAAGCGTTGCCAACACCAACGTTCGTTTACTTGTTGTCCAAGCTGGGGATTCAAGACATCTCACCACCAGCTTGAGGGGGGGGGGGGGGTATTGAGATAAGGACATCGCATATTCAGAATTAATATCGTATATTAGATTGGCTGTACTCTAAATCTCTGTTTTTAGCATCTTCTCTTATTAGCTACGAGAATATTTACTTGTACATATACTTCTGGCTTGGTCAAATCAAGACAACACACATATTCTTTCTAAATCGTTTCAGCTATCCAATCAGCTTTATCATTGGGTTTTCGTAAGGTTATCTTTGAAGGCGACAACCAAGATTTGAACCAACTACTAAATGGGACGATGGTCAATTTGCGGCTACAGCATTATCTCGATACTATCCGTCATTGGGAACGTTCCTTCTCCTCAATCACTTTTTAATTCCGTAAATGTTCATCAAACAAAGCGGCAGACTCTCTTGCTAAGACAATTTTAACATCTCAGCATATGTGGTGTCTATTTTACAGAGTGTCCTCTGTTTCTAACTGAATGTATTGACTTTTGATAACTCAATTCAATAAAAAAAAATTATTTCGCCAAAAAAAATAAGGCATTGATAAAGTATAGAGCGACATTTATACAAAGGTAAAGAAGGCACAAGAAAAGAGAAATGAATTGTGTCTTACCTGTTATCTAAAATATGAATGACCTTCGATTTGGTTGTTCATAGCTTCCAAAAGGTGGTAGAGCATGATACGGAGACACAGTTCGAATTTATTATCGAGAAGCATGGGAACAGAAAAGTAAAATAATATGAGAGAATGATATCTATCATTGAGTTTCATACATTTAATTATGTAAATAATTGCTAACTAGGGGTTTTGTTTCGCAGATAAAACCATTTAACCAATAATCGTTAATATATGCAATATAAAATTGAGTAATACTAATATTTGATAAATATCTGATATTAATCTGAGCACATCAATAGACAACAATCAATGTAAATATTAACAAGTTGTTGTTAGCACGTTAATGTTAGCTGATATTTGGAGTTAACATGTTATATATAACGCTAACATTCTATATAACATGAAATGATAATTAGATTTACAATCTAACATTGTTTAGGTGCTAACAATATTTACGTGTTAACAATAGTGTTAGCATGTTAATGTTAGTTGATATTTGAGTTAACATAATACACACTAATATTATTGATTGTCGATAATACTACTAATATTGTTAGCATTCTATATAACATGAGATGATAGTTAGATTTACATGCTAACAAGATTCACATGCCAACAATGTTTAGGTGCTAACAATATTTAATGATGTAGTGTTAACATCTTAATGTTATTTGATATTGGAGTTACCATAACATGAAATAGTATTATTGATTGTCAATAATACTACTAATATTATTAGCATGCTAATATACTATATAACATGAGATGATAATTAGATTAACATACTAACAACATTCATTCACGTGCTAACAATGTTTACGTGCTAATAATATTTACGTACTAATAATATTCAATATTATAGTGTTAACACGTTAATGTGAATTGATATTGGAGTTAGAATAGTACAAAACAATATTATTGATTGTCGATGAATAGTATTTCCGCCAATGGTATTTTTTGTAATTAATTCAAAAAGTCAGGATATGTATGATATGAATTTTTATTCTCTGTGTTATTTTCTTAATTTTTAAATTATCAAAAAAAACTAGTTGATACGCAATGAGTGACTTGATAGGAGCATTATGGACTATAATAAGTGACCGAAATTTTCCACACCTAGTTACAACTTATTTCTTACTCTTTCTTCTGTTAATCGGTCAACTGTTAATATACACAAAACTCGCTCAAAATTTAAGAACAATATATAAAAAATAATTCTTAGTTATATATACTCTTAATACGTGGGTAAAACTTATATTTATATTATTACTTATATTTTAATATTCTTATATTAGTCAATTACTGCACCAAAAAGATCCTTTAAAAAACGAAAACAAAATTATTATAAATTTCATTATCGAATCTGAATAATCTATATTTTTAGTTTATCTGAATTATTCTAATAATAACAAATGTTAACTTTATCTAAACTATTCTAACTAATCTATGTTTTTAGTTTATATAAATTATTTTAGCTAATCTATATTTTTTTGTACATTAAAATAGAAATTAAAAAATATAATATAAATTAAATTTTTCATTAAGGGTAGTGAAGACTTTAGCTACTCTAACTTTTAACGTGAAAATTCGGCTGGAAAAAATCACTTCACAAATAATAATATAGATATGTTTAATGGCTTTAGGGAATATGAGAATAAATGATAGATGGAAACATTTAAGCCATATATTAAAGGTTTTTTTAAGAGTAACTAGGCTGACGCTGTAGAGAGATATCTCGATTTTTAAAATGTTTTAGGATATTTTAAATGTATTAAAACAACTGGTAGAAAAGTTATATGATAAAAGTTATATATTGTAAATTTGACATATTCAATACTGGTCTAAAATATTTTTTTTTACTATTCAATTTACAACATGTGTTCATATTGAATAATTTATGTTTGTTTTTGATATAACTTTGATAGTATGGTATAGTTTTGTGGAAAAGTCCCTGTCCCTCTTATTCTCATTTAATTTCAAGATTTACCTCTATTTCCTACAAAATGATTTGAAACCAACTTTTATGTGATCTTAGCAAATGGGTTTTAGAATGACCAATACCTCTATGTTTGCTCCTTTTAACATATTTTTTTCTATTTTAACCTGAAATAAATCTAAAAGTCCAAAATATGAGAAAATTGTCTCTTATTGTAAAAAATTGCTATCAAAAATCTAGAAAACATAGTAAAATCACAAATAAATGTGGGTAAAAACCAAGTATATCGTCTGAAGACAGGATGTGGTTTTTGAGATTAGCTACTAAAAATTCATTGGTTGTAAAACAAATATAGGAGATAAGAGATGAGTATTGTATAGTTTTGTGGACAAATATAGGAACTAACTTTTATGTGGTCTTAGCAAGTGGGTTTTAAAAGGACCAATACCACATTACCACTCTTTTCTCGTAAAAAAAAATGATGAATACCAAATGTCAAACCTTTCTCTGTCTTAATTTTGTATTTTGTTTTCAGAAAATAATTTACAGACCGACGAGACGACTACTCCAGTCCAGAGTCAACCAATAAAGCCATGCGAATAGAATAGTCTTCCGTTTCATATTTGATCTTGATGCTTCTCTCTCTCTTTTTAAACCACTTCCTCTGCTCCTCCTTAACAGCAAACTAAGACAAAATACACACTTTTCAACCATGACCTATCCCTTCAGTTTTTGTTTGATATTCTTCTCCTTATTCTGCCATCTTCCTTGTTCATTAAGTAAGCAAGGACTTGGGTGGTGTGAAGCTCCGTTCCAGTGTGGTAACATCACCGCTGGTTTCCCCTTCTGGGGCGGAAGTCTTCGTCCCAAGCTATGTGGTCATCCATTGTTACAGCTTCGCTGCTTCAAAAATATAACCTCTTTAAATATTTCAAACCATGAGTATAACGTTTTCAATATAGATCAAACATCTAACACTCTGAGTCTTGCTAGAAAAGACCTACTTGGTTCTTTTTGCTCTGCTACATTCAAAACCACAACTTTGCCTCCCGAAATCTTTGAGCTTTCGCCAACTTACAAGAGCCTCACTGTTTTATACCACTGTGATCCTAAGCTTCCTTACCACTCGAGTTATACATGTCCTGATTTAGGTCTTTTCTCAGTGTCTCAAAGCCTTGATTACCAGAGTTCCTGCCAAAACAGTTTCGTAATTAACGTTCCCACGAGTTTCGTTCCAGAAGAAAGAGAGTTGAATTTGACCCGTTTGGAAAATGCTCTACAAAAAGGCTTTGAGATGAAGTTGGTGGTCGATGAGAAACCATGCCACGAATGTTCATCCTCTAGTGGAATCTGTGGTTTCAACAGTACGACACAGATATGCTGCAGCGTAACCTCACCATCAGGAGGTTGCGTACCACAACATCAACCTAGCTGTAAGTTACTATAATTTTGTTATAGAAAATTAAGATAGAAGTTTTGTTGGTTTGGCAATCGCAATTAACAACAACGATTAATTTTGTTGGTAGTCATTAACAAAAAAGATTAAGCGCAAAAATGAGTCGCAGCTATTAACGATTTAAATTTTAAATCGTTGATTTTTTAAAATAATTTAATTGAAAGTCGATTAGTGGCTATAAATAATCGCACCACTACAACAACATTAACCATTTATTTAGTTTTTAATATAATTTATTTAAATACAAAATAAAATAAAATAAAATATAAACTTAAAATATAATAAGTATGAAGTAAAATAAACAATATATAATAATAAATTTTAAGAAAAAATAAATAAAATAAAATTATAAAACATAATATAGATAATATAAAATTTTAATTTTAATGTTAATAATTAGACTCTATCCGGCATAAGGAAAAATTTTATTTATTCAATTTTTTTATAAATATTCTAATAATACATGATATTAATAAATTAGAAGCTTAAGGTGTTTTACTAATTTTTTTTTCATAAATGTAATATATAATTTTAATATGTTATAAGAATATACGATATTTCCTATTTAATAGTATAGATTTCTATTTGAATATAAAATAACAGCTAGAACTATAAATAAAATTAAAAATACATTATAAAATTTAACCCTAAGAAAAATTATAATCAGTAACAATAATATATCAAAACGAATAACATATCCATCAATTCCAGCATTGAATGGTTCAATGGTAGCGATTGTCATTTGTCAAAGGAAGAATAACGATAGATAGGCTTGATAGCTATTGCTACCGACACTAAGAGACCAAATTGTTTGACCTAATCCTTCATCATTTTCCTGACAAGTAAACGAAACAAAATAATGACCAATCTCAATCTCGGTCCTCTTACCAACTTTTTGATCCCATCTTATTTTTTCTCAGATGATGATCTTTACAACCTCTGCCGTACCACGTTTAGCTGTGGCGATCATGTCGGTCTCAAATATCCTGTCTGGATACCTGGTAGAGAAGCATGTGGCCACCCTGACTTCAAGCTCAACTGTAGTGGAGGATTTGCAGAGGTTAACATTTCCACTGTGAAGTTCCGAGTCATAGATACTATCATGTCTTATAACAGGATAAAACTCGTCCGATCAGATTATATTGGCGATCTTTTTCCCCGAAATCCAAAGAATGTGCAGTTCAATGAAAAATTTGTTCTCTTCACCTCTGACACCGAGCTCCTTACAATCTATTATGACTGTCCAAACTTCTCACCACTTATGTCTGGTAGTAGTTATGTTGGAGAGCTTGGTTCTGGGGATGACAGAAGAAACTACTACGTGACAAAAAACCTCACGTCCCATTCACTTGACGGGATTAGACGTCTTTTAAACAACTTCAGGAAAATGTGTAAAAGAAATGTCAGTATTCCTGCATCTGGATCGGCATTGGAGACACTGCAGAGAAGTCCGAGTGAATATAATCTACAAAAGGCTCTTGAACAGGGTTTTGATCTTTATATGCAGACAGATTGTTACTCGTGCCAATATTATGGGGATTCTTGTGGATATAATCAGACCTCAAGCGCGTTCGTCTGTTATTGCAAAGATGGGCCGCATAATAGTTCATGCTCGAGCCACGACTGTAAGTTTTCTTTCATTCATGGTCTCGTTACCTAATGTTCTTCTACAAGAATCACCTGTTTTTCTCTTCCTCAATCTCCCACCCACCTTTTGATCACATCATTTACAGAAACTTCTTTTAGTTTCAATGTTCAAAGTGTATAACTGACTTTCTTTTTATGCCATATCATTATGCAGACTCTGATACTGGAATGCTCATAGGTGCTTAACCTTTCTTGGAGCTGACTGTTTTTATCCTCAAGTCATTGTCGTTCTCTGAGTTATTTGTTCCTAAATGTTTTTTCCATTTCAAAATAAACTTTAGTTTTATGCTGACAATGTTTACTTATTTTATGGTTCTACAGGGGTTGTGGCCATCTACTTTCTCGGAGGTTTGTTTGCTGTCCAGATAGATATTTATATAACAGTTTTTGATCTTCCTAGATTATTACAAATTTACTAATGGAACATTTTCTCTGTTTTTCCAGCTTTGGGTTCACTAGCAGTTATTATTGCGTTTATGGTGTTATTGTGCCCTTGTTTCGGAGTCAAATTTTTTCGCAAGAGAAAGACATCAGATGATAGGAGACGAGAGAAGTTGAAGGCTCTTATTCCACTCAAACACTATACTTATGCGCAAGTGAAGAAAATTACAAAGTCATTTGCAGAAGTGGTTGGGAGAGGAGGATTTGGAGTTGTTTATAGAGGAACCCTTTGCGATGGCAGTATGGTTGCGGTGAAAGTCTTGAAAGATTCAAAGGACAATAATGGTGAAGACTTCATCAATGAAGTTGCCAGCATGAGCCAAACATCTCATGTCAACATTGTTTCATTACTTGGATTCTGCTCCGAAGGTTCAAAAAGAGCAATCATATATGAATTTTTAGGGAATGGGTCGCTTGATAAGTTCATCTCAGACAAGACCTCAGTGAGTTTGGACTTGACGACACTCCATGAGATTGCACTAGGAGTTGCTCGGGGTTTAGAGTACTTGCACTATGGCTGCAAAACAAGGATCGTGCATTTCGACATTAAACCTCAGAACGTGCTCTTGGATGACAATCTTTGCCCCAAAGTATCTGATTTCGGACTTGCTAAACTCTGTGAGAAGAAAGAGAGCATAATGTCGCTGCTAGACATGAGAGGTACAATAGGGTACATTTCACCAGAGATGATCTCCCGAGTGTATGGGAGTGTGTCTCACAAGTCAGATGTGTATAGCTACGGAATGTTAATACTCGAAATGATTGGTGCAAGGAAGAAAGAAAGAGTTGATCAAAACTCTGCATCGAACGCAAGCTCAATGTATTTTCCTGAATGGATCTATAAAGATCTCGAGCAGGGAGACAATGGGAGTCTACCGGAGGATGGAATCAGCAACGATGAAGATGGGATAGCAAAGAAGATGACATTAGTGGGTTTGTGGTGTATTCAGTCTTCTCCATTAGATCGCCCACCGATGAACAGAGTTGTAGAGATGATGGAAGGAGGCCTTGAAGCTATTGAAGTGCCTCCAAGGCCTGTCTTGCAGCAAATTCCAGCAGCACCACTTTCTGAATCTTTATGGCTTTCTGGGGAGAGTTCAAGCGCTTCTGAAGTATTGATATCCTCTACAAAATGATGAAAGCTGGAACAAAATTATTTTAGGTTTTTAGGTATCTCTTGCTCTGATACCATATAGAATATAATGTGTTAATCTTATTAGATGAGTTGCGTACACTATATATACTGATTACAGATGAAAGATTAGGTATTAAATAATGACTAAGTTATCCTTTACATATATGGTTTACACCTTCAAATTTCTTTTTTCATCTTAAGCTAGAGGAGAGAACCTAATAAATTAGTTATGTTTGTAAATTTTATTTGCATAAAAAATAGATACATGTATTTTTAGTATAAAGAACACAATTCCAAAGTTGCGATATAATTTTGTGACAATGATACAAATGACGAAATATATCGTCATCAATTTATCCTAGCTTGTCCTTCGAATCTTTCTGCTTGAGAAATTTATACACAAATATAAATTGCTGGAGATAAAAATAACATGTCTTGTTTTTCCCCCGCTGTAATAAGCTGTGTTTACGTTGATTTCAAGAAAACTCGCTGTTTTTGTTTTTCAACGAAAACTCGCACTTTCGACACTCCTAAAATGAAGTAAAAGCAAAGAGAAAGATGTAAAATCTTGATTTTTTTTGTTCTGAATAACTTTCTTAATTTCAGATAAATACAAACGAGTGCTTGTTAATCAAGAAGTTGTCATGTGATTTATCCACTTGGTATAATTGAATGTTAATCCATTTAAGAAAATAAATGGGAAATGTCATGGTTTTTGTTTGTGTGCAAACCTAGTTGGTGTAATTGAATGTGTTAATCCAATAAATAAAAATAAAACACATGTACAATAATTCAATAAAGACCCTACATTTTCCTGACAGCATAGATTTTCTTTTAGCAAAAAGTTGATCTGTTTCCTCAAAATCAACCACTTCCTCATTTCATTGGCTTCTTCACATCCTTTGATGAATAGCAAAACAGTGGAAAAAACAGAACTCGTGTATGAATGTAGGCTGAAGACTGAAGAGGCTTCAAACATCTCTTTAACAGTAAATACTTATTTGATAAAGTGTTTTAACATAAGTTTTTGTCGGTGCTGGTGAAAAAGCTAATCATATTGACTTTTATAGTCTTTCTGTGATCATAAGTTAAAAGGATGAAGACAAACAGATTTAGGAGAAAGTTTGATATATATGGGTTCACCGGTAGATACAAATATTTTTTATCGAGGCAAAAATCTACATTAAATATTATTTAATTATTTTAAAATATATTATTCATACAAAAGATATACTTCATAAAATTTAGCATAATGTTTTTGAAATTTTAAAAACATTTCAAATTAACTAAATAGTTTGCCTTACCAAATATAGATAATAAAAATAAAATTAATAAATTTTGTTGATATAATATATAAAAATGTAAAATCAAAAAAATATATTAGTTATGGTCGTTTGGATATCCATTTTAGTTCGGATCAAGTATTTCTGATATCGAATCTTTTGTATTTAAGATATAGAATCTATTCAAATATTTTTAATTTTTAGTCAGATTTGGTTTGGTTTCAATTGGTTCTAGTATTATGCATAAAGTCTGATTTTTACCCGAAATGATTTGTAGTTTAGAACGATTTAAATATTTTATAATCGAAATATCCAAAACTAAATAAAATATTGGAATATGAACTGATTTACTGAAAAATTAAAAACTTTATATGCTAGATTTTGGTTTTATTAGTTACTAATTCGATTCTGAAATACTATCTAAACCCATTTGATATCTAAAATTACTGAAAGTTGAAATATATGCAGATATTTTTGACAGAAACACATTTGAATCGAATAATTTTTGTAATTGGTTTTAGTTATTTTTTTTATGTCCAGTGATTATGATATATATATATAAGAATTTAAAGAAATATAACGAAAATATAAATTTGGAATAAAAAATTAAGAAAGAGAAAATAAGTACGGATAAGTGGAAACATATATGAACTTGGATTGAATTTTTTTGTGAATTATGAAAAATGGACCAAAAAAATGAATATGTTGTGTGGGGGGAGAGAGGTTGTGAAAAATGGACAAAAAAATGAATATGTTGTGTCATAAAGAAAGACTTGAAACATGGGGGGGATTGAAATATATGATGGAGATATTTTTTGACAGAAACTTATTTGAATCCAATAATTTTAATAATTGGTTTTAGTTCATTTTTTTATGTCTAGTTATTATGATATATATATAAGAATTTAAAGAAATATAAAGAAAATATAAATTTGGAAAAAAATAATTAAGAAAGAGAAAATAAATAAAGATAAGTGGAAACGTGTATGAACTTGGATTGAATTTTTTTTGTGAATTATGAAAAATGGACAAAAAAATGAATATGTTGTGTCATAAAGAAGACTTGAAACATGGGGAGGGGAGGGGGGAGAGAGGTTGTGGTGGATAATTAAGAGTATTTTCATTGTTAGATTTTTGGTGGATATTTCATTATTAAAAATATGAAAATAAGAAAAAGAGGAAATAGTTGAGATGGTTTTTCACTAGAAAAATGTTGAGAAATTTTTAGAAATTGTTGAAACACATATATTTATATGAATAGTTTAATTTTTTCATAACTCAAACATTTAATTACACAATTAAAATTTATTAAAATTTTATCATCCAAATACTCTTTAAAATATTTCAGTAATAGAAATGATGTAAGCTATTATAAGTTTATAAATAAAAAGCTTACAAATTCCATTTAAAATATTTATAGAGTGTCACGTGAACCTCTTCTTTGCATGTCCCGCCACTGGTCCACTTCATATCACATCCCAGTTAAACTTTAAATGATCTATTAATAAATTTCTTAAATTTAAAGTTTGTCTATTTGTTCTCGAAATTGAAATAATTATTATATTTTTAAACATCAGAAATTCTATAAATTTAAAATATTAAATTGAATTATTCTATTCTTTTTGAAAAAATTACATCAATTTTGTAAAAATATTTTAATTTTTTGAAATAGTTTTAAACTATAAAATTGTAATATATATGTAGAAAAATAACTTATAGATATAAGATAATGTGCTATTCACATAAAATATCGATGTTACAGAAAAATGTTAGAATTCTTTTTTTTTTTTTTGGAAACCATAAGAAAATAACAAAAATAATTTATATGATATAATATATATAATTAATAAATAAAAATTATAAATTTAGAATAGAATTTTGTTAAATATAAAAAAGACAAACTGTAAACTGTTTATTAAAAAAATATAATAACAATAAATGAAAATTATGTTAAATAAAAATATTATATAAAAAGCTGATTCAATGATACTATGTAAATTTAGTTATTAAATATATTATAATATATGTTAATATAAAAATAATATTTCAACAAATATTATAATAGATATAGTATATTAAAAAATTCTTACGCCTAGGTTGGGTAAAAAACCTAGTATAATAGATATAGTATACCCACAATTTCCACACTGGCCAGCCATAAATGAAATCGCAGTAGAAGATACTCCAACCCCATAATAATACCTTTACATTGGTAAGGGAAGTGTTTCACAGTTTTAGCTTAGTGAAAAGAGAAAACAAAGAACAAAAAGTCTTTCGAAGTAAACACCCCAAGTCTCCGCTTCTGTCCTCTTGACTTGGTACCTTTCCCCTTCACCGTTTCCACTTCATCTTTATGATTCTTATCTCTATCTTTGTTTAAATCACTTCCTCTGCCAAGATTGCTCTTCCTAATACAAACCAACCACAAAATACACTGTTCACATATCTCAATCAAATCATGTACCATCTACCCACTTCTTGTCTGCATTTGTTCTTCCTCTTCTCCGTATTCCACCATTTTTCATGTGCTGCAAGTAAAAAAGAACTTGGATGGTGTGAGACTCTGTTCAAGTGTGGGAACGTCACCGCTGGTTTCCCCTTCTCGGGCAGGAACCGTCCCGAGGTTTGCGGTCATCCATCATTGGAGCTTCACTGCTTCAAAAACAAAACGTCTTTAATCATCTCAAACCATCTGTACGATGTTCTCGATATAAATGAAAGGTCCAAGACTCTTAGACTTTCCAGAGCAGAGCTTCGAGGTTCTTTTTGCAACGCTACATTCACAGAAGCAACCTTGCCTCCCGAAGTCTTCGAGCTTTCACCTACCTACAAGAGGCTCACTGTTTTCTACCTCTGTGACCGTAACCTTCCTTACCGTTCAAGTTATAATTGTCCTGGTAGTGGTCCTGTCTTAGTATCTCAAAACCATGATTATCATAACTCCTGCCGTGCCAGTTTCACAATTAATGTTCCTAAGAGCTTCGTTCTAGAAGAGAAAGAGTTGAATGTGACACATTTAGAAAGTGCTTTAAGTGAAGGTTTTGATGTGGAGGTGAAGATTGATGAGAAAGCGTGTCAAGATTGTTTATCCTCTCATGGTACCTGCGGCTTCGAAAATACCACACCTGTTTGCTGCAGGAATGGCTCATCATCAGGATGCAGTAGACTCCATCGACCTGATGGTAAGTTTCTTATACATCATCATTGTTTCATAGCCCTCTTCTTCAACAACTTAGGAGTTGCAATTTAAATAAGACTATGTTAAACTTTCACTCTTGCTTTGTTGCAGCACTTTCTCACTTGAGCTGCTCTCTCTCACTTTCTCTAGTTCTATGTTTTCACTCTTTTCTTTTCGTTTGATCTAAGTGAAAAACAATTAGAAATTTAGAGAGATATTGAATGCTACATTGTACCTTTGATCCAACTCTTTTCTTATTAGAATCGGATACTTTTACACAACACACATACATAGTTATAGTAGTCTTTTCTACTTATTACACTCATACATGCTTAATCTAGCCTTAACAACTCCCACTTGCATATAACTTCTAGATATGTTGCTTACAAGCTACTTAAACAACTTTCTTTAACAGCTAACAACTCTAACAACTCCTACTAACCTCTTAACTACTTAAAACATAACAACTTAACTTGTTAGCTTTTGACTAAGCTAATCAAGTACTTTTGTTCCTTTTGTTGTGCAACTTCTTGTTACACGAACCAAACCAACTCTTCTTTGTTGACTTTGGTCTTCTTCTTCTTCTTGTCGTTGACTTGCTTCAACTTCTTCTTCCTTTTCTTTTGCTTCTTCGCTTCTTCTTCTTTGTTCTTCATCTGCTTCTCTTCTTCTCTTCTTCTACTTGAAGCTTTTCCTTTGTTGCAGAATTTAATCAAGACTCAACTTCAACAGACTAGGATCATTCTCCCCTTGATGAACTTTAAAAATCTTAGATTTCTTCTTACATTTTTTCTCATTTTATAAACCCTTTTTCTATTTCTCTCAAAACCATACTCCTTATCTAAGTGAACTCTGTTCTATTTCTTCTTCTAACTTTCGTTGCCAAGCCGATTTTGTCTCAGCATTTGTCAATTATAATTGTTGACTAACGTTTGGACTAAAATGATTTTTTTAGTTAATTAAAAGTTGATGATTTTTTTAGTTAATTAAAAGTTGATACTTTTTTCTAATTTTTTTTTCAAATTTTGAATTAAAATAATTATTGATTCTAACATTAAACAAGACTACTGTGAATAATTTTTTTTAATTATATCATTAATCTTAGTAATTGTTTACAAAATAATTATCAATCAATTTTTCATAATTACTTACAATTAACAAATTTTTTGGGTCAAAAAATTATTTAACACAGTTATGAATTAATTTTTCATAAATAATTTACATAGTGACATTGAGTTATGTTTTTAGGCATTTATTTTACTATATAAGATTCACAATTTTTTTCCATTTAAATAAAATTCCAAAATACAGTTTACATAAAATAAAAACAATTTTTAAAAATATATCTTCTGATATATCTATTTTATTTTAAAAATAAAAAAAAACTAGAACTGTTGACTAACATTGAGATTAGAACGGTTTAGTCAACAAAAATTAAAGTTTAAATGGTCAATCAATGAAACTTAAATATATTTTTGGTTCATGAAAAAGTTGGTGCTTTATTCTATCTAAATTTGAAAGTTTGTGATTTAAATGAAAGTTTTCCCCAATAACAAAGAAAAAAATAGAATTATATGCAATTAAGAAAATTTTAGTCAATTTAGAAAAACAAAATTGTGGTTTAATTTAGGTGAATAAATGCAACTCAATATATCCAGACAATAAATGATTGAATTGATTAGATTTTTTATACCTAAATTTTTGTATTTAATTAAAATAACAACTTCAAATAATATTATGTTTATTTTTTCATGCATGTAAATTACATAATGACATACAACATATTAACAATGAAAAAATGGATATTTTTTTCCGTTACGTTTTAGAAATGTCAAAGCACACGTTTTTCCTTTAGTTCAACTCTTACAAAACCAATCCCCTTCCAGTGTCTCCTTCACCGTTTTCCTATTTGCCTCCAACACCATGATCAATCTGTTTCTATACCCGACAAAACATATGTTCTATAGAGTCATATGGATGCTCTTTGTGATACCTTCTTGTGTTTTCTCAGCTAGTGAGCTTCACAGACTCTGTAGCCCATCGTTTAGCTGCGGCAATCAAAGAGGTCTCTCGTACCCTTTCTGGACACCTGGCAGAGAAGACTGTGGCCACCCTGACTTCAAGCTCGAATGTAGTAGCGGATTCGCAGAGCTTAATATCTCCTCCGTGAAGTTCAGAATCTTAGAAGCCACTTATACCTCTCGACCTCGTATCATAAGACTGGCAAGATCAGATTATATCGGTGGTCTTTGTCCCAAAGATCCTTTAAATGCAACATTCGACGAAAACGTCCTTCCATTTGCTCCTAACACCGAGGTGCTAACAATTTATTACGACTGCAGCCAAGACTTTTCACGGTATCTTTCTTCTAATGTTGGAGACCTTGCTTGTGGGGACGATGACGACAGATGGAATTATTATGTGACGAGAAACCTCAGTTCACTTCAACGAATTAGTGACGCTTTAAACAACTTCAGGGCATTTTGCGGTAGAATCGTCAGTATTCCTGCATCTGGACCCACGTTGAACACACTGCATCTAAACTCAAGCACAGATAATCTAAAGAAGGCTCTTGAAGAGGGTTTCGAGCTTGAACTCGACCAAAGTTGTTCGAGGTGCACAGACTCTGGGGGTGCTTGTGGATATAATTCAAGTGGATTCGTCTGCTATTACATGGACCGTACTACAAAAAAGGGTAAGATTTCTTTCCTACATGTTCTAACTTCCAAAATGTTCTTCCACAAGTACCACCCTTTGTCCCTTCCCAAAATCTCCCACCTTTTGATTGGTGTCATTATGTTGATACAGGTTTCTCTACTGGAGTGATACCAGGTGCTTACCCTTTTCTTCTTCTTTAAGGACACTTCATTTGACAACATCATAATCTTATTTTGAAAACCTTGTTTTTTGTTTTCATCTCTAGTAATCGAGTATACATCTGGATTGGTGGCCATCATTCTTATAGCCGGAGGGTTGTTCTGTCTTATCAGCCGGCAAAGGGAGACATCACATACTCCTAGAAAACTAAATCTAAAGGCCCTTATTCCACTGAAACACTACAGCTACGCGCAGGTAAAGATAATAACAAAGTCATTTGCAGAAGTGGTTGGGAAAGGCGGATTTGGAACTGTATATAGAGGAACCCTTCGTGACGGTCGTAGTGTTGCTGTGAAGGTCTTGAAAGACTCAAAAAGTAATGGTGAAGACTTTATCAACGAAGTTGCAAGCATGAGCAAAACTTCTCATGTCAACATTGTTACCCTGCTAGGATTCTGCGCTGAAGGTTCTAAAAGAGCAATACTTTATGAATTTCTGGAAAATGGGTCTCTTGATAAGTTCATCTCAAGCACAAGGTCATCAACTACTGATTGGAGGGAGCTATATGAGATCGCCTTAGGTGTTGCTCGTGGTCTTGAGTACCTTCACCATGGATGCAGAACAAGGATTGTACATTTCGACATAAAACCACAAAATGTACTCTTAGATGACAAACTTTGCCCCAAAGTTTCTGACTTTGGCCTTGCTAAGCTCTGTGAGAGGAAAGAAAGCATTTTGTCACTATTGGATACGAGAGGAACTATAGGGTACATTGCACCCGAAGTGTTTTCAAGAGTGTACGGTACAGTCTCCCACAAGTCAGATGTGTATAGCTATGGGATGTTGGTTCTTGAGATGATAGGAGCAAGAACAAAAACAGCATTTGAAGACACAACATCAAGCACAAGCTCAATGTACTTTCCTGAATGGATATATAAGGATCTTGAGAAAGAAGACAATGGAAAGCTTATCGAAAATGGAATCAACAGCGAAGACCAGGAGATAGTAAAGAAGATGACATTTGTGGGTTTGTGGTGTATTCAGTCTTGGCCTTCAAATCGCCCACCAATGAACAAAGTAGTAGAGATGATGGAAGGAAACCTGAATTCTCTTCAACTCCCTCCTAAACCTGTTTTGCAAACCCCCCAAGTGCCACTTCAAGAATCATCTATGATTTCAGAAGATATCTCTGTTTACGGAGAAATATGTTCCATGAATATCGCATGAACCAAGAAACCTCCTTGGAATATATTTTCGCAGAGAAGCAGTTAATATATTAATTCATGTAATGCAATACACTGTCTACATTCCAGATTGACCCATTGTAGACTTTTTTCTTCTTAATTCTAAACCTATCAACTCATCTGAGATTTCACATGCATATTAACAAGAAAGCTTCGAGATAGATACACTATCTTAATTCAAGACAAAACTTGAATTATTGGTCTAATCTCTTACATCCAAGGGTCTATATACAACCCAAAATCTCTTTAGTCCTTTAGTGTTTAGTCCCAAAATCTCTTTCTTCTAGTGTTGGAGACCTTGGTTGTCGTAGTGTTTAGTCCCCTCTACTTGAAGGGATTAGTAACGTTTTAAACAACTTCAGGGAATTTTGCGTTAGAAACGTCAGTATTCCTGCATCTGGACCCGCGCTGAACACATTGCAGATGACTTCAAGCACAGATAATCTAAAGAAGGCTCTTGAAGAGGGTTTCCAGCTTGGACTTAACCAAGATTGTTCGAGTTGCACAGACTCTGGGGGTGCTTGTGGATATAATCAAACCTCAAGTGGATTCGTCTGCTATAATACAGAAGAGCCACATAACCGTACTAGAAAAAAGGGTAAGAACCACCGTTTGTCCCTTCCCCAAGTCTCCCACACACGGACCTTTCGAGTTTCAACTTTCTTTTTTCTAGTTTCCGTACGATTCAATGTTCTGTATTCAGATCAAACTTACCTATTTTCTGGTGCCATTCCATTGGTGCAGGCCTCTGTACTGGAGCTATAGCAGGTAAATTACCTTTTACTCTTCTTTCAAGAAACCTTATTTGATTACCATATACCACAGGAAACACCATAGTCTTATAGAAGAAACAAGTGTAAGATTTCTTGCGTACATGCCTGATGTACTTCCACGAGAACCACCACTTGTTCCTCATCATTTTTATTCAAAATAAGATGAATACTGATTTAGATCTTCTAGTAAAATGTTCTTAACCAAACAATTTTCTGGTTTTAGGTTTAGCAGCAGGTGTTATTCTATTTATGTTCCTGGTTTTAGCATTGTTTCTCCAACTTCTCCGGAAGAAAAAGACATCACATGATCTACGTCAACAAAAGACACTTATTCCACAATCTAAACTCAAAGCACTTATTCCACTGAAGCAGTATAGTTATGCACAAGTAAAGAGTATTACAAAGTCATTCGCGGAAGTGGTTGGGAGAGGAGGATTTGGAACTGTCTATAGAGGAACCCTTTCTAATGGCCACAGGGTTGCAGTGAAGGTCTTGAAAGACTCAAAGGGTAATAATGGGGAAGATTTCATTAATGAAGTTGCAAGCATGAGCCAAACTTCTCATATCAACATTGTTACCCTGCTAGGATTCTGCTATGAAGGGTCCAAGAGAGCAATTCTTTATGAATTCTTGGAAAATGAGTCTCTTGATTAGCTCATCTCAAGCAATAGGCCATCATATATGGATTGTAGGGAGTTATATGGGATCGCATTAGGTGTTGCTCGTGGTCTAGAGTACTTGCACCATGGATGCAGAACAAGGATTGTACATTTCGACATCAAACCACAGAATGTACTCTTAGATGACAATCTTTGCCCCAAAGTTGCAGACTTTGGTCTTGCTAAGCTCTGTGAGAATAAAGAGAGCATCTTGTCATTGTTAGACACAAGAGGTACAATAGGGTACATTGCACCTGAAGTGTTTTCGAGAATGTATGGTAAAGTCTCCCACAAGTCAGACGTGAACAGCTACGGAATGTTAGTACTTGAGATGATAGGAGCAAGGAACAAAGAGAGAGATGATCAAGAAGTTGGTTCTAGCACAAGCTCGATGTACTTTCCTGAATGGATATATAAGGATCTTGAGAAGAGAAGCAGTGATAGGCTTATTGAAGATGGAACAACCACCAATGAAGAAGAGGCGATAGTGAGAAAGATGACATTGGTAAGTTTGTGGTGTATTCAGTCTTCCCCATTAGATCGTCCACCAATGAACAGAGTTGTAGAGATGATGGAAGGAAACTTGGATGCTCTTGAAGTCCCTCCTAAGCCTGTTTTACAAATTCCCTCAGCTCCTCTTCAGGATTCTTCTACGCTTTCTGAGGATACTTCTTTTTACACAGAAGTGCATTCCATGAATATCGCATAAAGAAAGAAACCTCCTTGGAGCTTATTATTCATGAAATGTAATATACTATCTACAAGACTATATAACTTCTGTTCTTTTAATTTATAGACGTATCAACGCTCTCATATGGGATTTCTCAAAGGTTCATCTCCACTTATCCACAAAGGTTCATACTTCTCTCTGCTCAGTTCCCAGAACCGTCTTCCATGAGAACAATCAAACACTACATCGACACTTCTCTGAAAGACAACAAGAGAGTTCAGTGGTTTTCATAAAGACAACAGGAGAGTTCAGTGATTGGCATACAGAAACTTCAGTCTAAATATTCTTGTCCAAAACTGAGTTTGTAGGCAAAAACTTAACTACTAGTGGTAATTATCACTGTAACCACAACAACAATATACTTTCTCAGAAGACAGATGACAAAGTATGAAACTTAAATCATATTTTAAAGGGTCTTTCGTCTAGTGTTTATAAATCGTATATTTAGTCATGATTTATTGAACCCACAAAAGAAAATTTGAACTTGAAATTAAAGCATCTCTCTCATGATATTCCTCTGTTTCTAGAAGAAATAGACTTCAACTCTCTCTGTATCTGTCACTACTCTTCTTTGACTTGGTCCTTCACGACCTTCCCCCATGGCTGTGCCAGAGAAACATTTGCCTGAGTGTTGGAGGTGGGTCTGGCCGACCCTCGGTCAGGCCCGGTGTAATCGATCTTGGCCCAGGAAAGTGCAATAGTCCAAATGATGGAGTTGGGCCTGGAATACGAAATGAGTTCGGGAAGTTTCTCAAAGCACAATCGTCAACGATGACCTAGGCGCTACACCTGACTCGACCCTTCAAATGTACCGATGGACAAAGAAGAGAGACCCACCTCGGGACAATGGTCCCTGAGCCGACCTAGGAGTTGTATCTGACTCAACCCACCGAATGCACCGTTGGATAAAGAGAGAAACTTATCTCGAAACAGCAATTCTTGAGCTGACCTAGCCTTAACTAATGAAGATCCCAAATAGACCGGTGGGTAATGACCCGAACCCATGAAGAAATAAGAAGAGGAACTCGGCTATAAATAAGGGTGGAAGAAAAGAAGAAAGGGGTAACTGTTTCAATAGACGAGAATCACTTACCTCATTTATTACATATCCACTCATACTTTAACAGTGAGTCATTTACTTTTATGTAAAACTAGGTGAGAACCCACACTAGGCACAAGTATTTTTATATTTTTTTATTTTTAAATCTATGTTTTGTAATTATTTTTATTTGTATTTTGATTTTTTTGTTAATATTTGTTTATTTTGTTTGCTTTAGTTTAATTTAAATTAAAGCTTTCTACTGTATATGAAAATATGTATTAGTTTGTTTATATAATGTTCCTTTCTTAAATATGTTTTTTTTTGTTTTAATCTTAATGTTTTTTTTGTTTTATGTTTTTTTTTGTTATGAAAAATGTAGTTAACTTGTAGCATAAAGCACTTGCAGCGGCAACATTGGACTACACAATCTGCTGCAAAAGCACCACAATCTTGTTCCATTACTCTTAATGAACTTAAAAATGTTAAGGTAAACAACAAAGATATAAAGGAAAGAGATGGAGAAAACAGAACTTAAGAGGCAACATCGGATTGTGTCAAAGGAATATGTTCCTTTGCCAATATTGGTTCAACAATGGAACGCAAAGCAACATCCATGTCTTTGTTAAGTATTTGTTTTTGCTCATACTGTATTGAATCCACATGGGATTTTTAGACACTTTTAAAAGCATTGCTGAGGAATCTTGGACGTCAAAGCAACTAACAATCTTTCGTTTCCTACTTTCCTTTGGTTATACTCTCCATCACGGTGATTCACAGGGGTAAATCAGTCTTCTTAGATGTAAAACTTGAGCCAGATGAATACACAATGAGAAAAACAAAAAGATCTTTGTTGATTTATCGTAAGTATAAAAATGAGACAACATGACGAGCTAATGTCACAGAATGTGCAAACTTGAAGGTAAAAAAAATTAAAAGATTTTAAAAATTGCTACAAAAAGTGCTTTCATGTAAGAAACGAAACCTCCCTTGTTGAAGAACATAAATAAATCCCTTCATTTTCCTCATCTTCCTACCTCATGCTCCTCTGAAATCCTCTGTTTTTGCAAACTGTATTTGGTAGTCTCATTAGTTTCACCAAATGGAAACAAAACCTGACACACAAATCTAAAAAAAAAAAAAAAAAAAAAGCAAGATAAAAGGAGATTCGTACTGTTTTGGGCACTCAAGAAGGTTCTGCTTTGAGATGTGCGGGATTGAGGTGCAGAAAGATGGGAGATTTTCAGACCAAACTTGGGTGTTCTTGATGGGCTGTTGCCTCAAATGCCGAGAGACAGAAAAAAACAATCTTGTGTATGATATTTACACGTGTTCGTCTCTGCTGTTGTAACTACTATGTGTGAAAAAAAATCTGTACTGTAATTTTGGCTGCCAAATGCCATTCTTCTGAACAATCTAATATCTGCTGACTCTTGAGCTGAGTCAAAGACCTCAATATTAAAATATAGAGAGTTGCACACCTAAGCCGGAGAATTGGATACTCTAAAACAATCAACATTGATCCCCAGAAGACACAACCACGCAGACATTCTAACTTCAATGATCTACACATTGGACTGTGGCAAAGAGAACAAAATCTTTCGTGGGTGAAATTTTCTGTGTGAGGTAATTGGTCGCTGAAGACACAAGCCTTCCTCGGCCGGAAAACACTTATTTCTTGTTTTTTAAAACACTATTTATGTTTATGAATGTTTAAAAATTCAAATTTTACAAAAAAAAAAAAAAAAACTTATAAAAAATAACAATAACGCAATTAATTTACCCATGGAGCTCACCCCAAACAAAATAAAATTATAAATAAAATATCATCGCATATAATGCGAATTTTTTTTTAGGTTATTCGTCTCTGAACATTTTTGCCTGAAAAAGTCTTTGACCAGCGTAATGGTGCTCTTGTGGTGCGGAAAAATCAAACTTTCGAAACCCTACCTAGCGTTGGCAACGCAGAGTGGAAGCTGCTGGCTCAGTTCACGTGCAGCCCTCTCATCATCATCATCATAGCCTCACAAGCAATTGCAGCACGAAGATCATCAATCGGCTTGAGCAACACGTAACCGGGCGCACATGGACATGGACGCAGAATCCAATCGCAATACAAGACAGAACAGTTTCTTCAATCACTGGTCAGGATGTTACTATTGAGACATTTGACAGATTTTGCAATCAAGGGAATTCGAGAGAAGCTATAAAGGTTTTAGATTACTTGGAGAGTGATGGTTACGCTATAGATTTGATTAGACTGTTAAGGTTAGCGAAACTATGCGGTGAACCAGAAGCATCGGCTGTTCATGAGCGCATCGTTACTCTTGTTTATCCTTCCTATGTTAGCTCTCGTAACGCAATAATAGATATGTATTCTCGTTGCGGATCTGTTGATGATTCACTGAAGGTGTTCGACGAGATGCACGAGAAGGATCCGGAGACATGGTGTGTTATGATGAAGTGTTTTGTTAGCAACGGATATGGTGAAGAAGCCATCGGTTTGTTTACTCGTTTCAAACAAGAAGGGAACAAACCAGATGGAGAGATGTTCAAAGAAGTCTTCTCTGCATATGCTTTGACAGGAGATGTTAAGAAGGGATCAATACAGTTCGAAGCTATGCAAAGAGATTATGGAATCAAGGCTTCCATGGAACACTATCATAGCTTTATCAAGATGTTGGCAACATCTGGTCACTTGGACGAGGCACTGAGCTTTGTTGAGAAAATGCCAGTGGAGCCGAATGTTGACGTGTGGGAAACGTTAATGAATCTTTATAGGGTTCATGGAGATGCAGAGCTTGGAGATAGATGTGCTGAGTTGGTTAAGAAGTTGGACGCCACAAGATTGGACAAAGTGTCAAGTGCAGGTCTTGTAGCAAATGTGGAGTATAAGTTTAGAACAAAAGATACTTCACATCAACCAGAAATGGATACAATCTACGAGACACTAAAGAGTTTGCAGTCACAAATGCTAGAAAAGGGTTATGTTCCTAGCACTAGGGAATGTGTGCGTCGTAATGTATGTGTGGAGAAGGAGAATAAAGAAGAATGGACTTTTGGTTACAAAGAGGAAGTGGCGGTTGTTAAGGGGCTTCTTAACTCGAAGCCTCGATCTGGAGTCACTGTGATAACTAATGTTCGCATTAGCCAGGATTTCCACAATGCATTGAAGTTTATGTCAGATATAACTGGAAGATAACTGATTAAGCGAGACGCAAAGAGATTCCACTACTTCGATAAAGGCATCTGTGCGTGCAACGATTACTGGTGAGCTAAGTGATCGTGTCCTCTACTCGAATCTTTTATTTAATATACTAGTCTTTTTGGATCTATCTAAATTGAGTATGTAAGGTTTCAGTCTCTTTACTGATATAAGATATCTTCACAAGCGTTTCTTTTCTCATAAGGCACTATGGTAACGAAAAATTATGAATAGTTGTCAATGTGCCCCAACTTGTAAAACTGAAGTTTTAAGTGTTTATATCTGTGAATCACTCTTGTTTTGTTAGCTAATCGATTTCTACAAAACAAAAGTATGTGAGATAACCTGTGTTCTAAAACAGGCCGTCCGGAACGTGGCGAGTAGAGGTGAATCGGTCGATAATGCGGTCGGAGGATTAATTTCCGAGTTGGACCGCTTAGAAGTTGTGTTGGCCGCCTAGAATCCGCGTTGGACTCCCTAATTTCCGAGTAGATCCAATATTTTAAAATTTTAGATTTTTTAATTTAGAGATTGAATTATGATAGTTCTTATTTTAAACATTTCATGTTTGATTTTATATAATTTATTTATAAGTCTTATATAAAAATAATTGTGCAACATTTTAAATTTGTTATATATATAGAAATATATTAAATATGTTATAAATACATTAATTTTTATAAAAAAATTAGTCTCGAGTAATCCCCGATAAATTCCCGATTTTTCATTAACTCGTTAGGCCCGAATCGACTGCCCAACTAGCGCCTAGCGTATTTCTGAACACGAGAGATAACCTAATTTTTTATTTGAAACGTAACATCAATTTGATAATAATTGGACTTTTCATATTAAAAATTAAAATTAATATATCTTTTCTACTATCCTGGTCTACTTTTCAATACTTTGTGATGTAAACAAACTGTGGATTTTTTTTTAGCAAAGAATGCTTCTTCTTATCTTAAAACATTAAAAATTCCGTGTTCTACGTTCTGACGCTCTTACAACTTCCTCAATCTTTGACTCTGTAAGGATAAACCGAACTCTTCCGTAAACCCGAAATCTCAGTTATCATCTCTCTGTTCTTGATTTCATGTCTCGGTTCACGGTTTCACTCTTATTCTTTCTCTTCCAGTTCTTGGGCGTCTGTGTTCATGCTCAGACAACAAGAACAACAGCAGCAGAGTTCATTTTCCGAGGTTTTAAGAATAACCACTCGAAAATTCATATAGAAGGAGCTGCGATTATCCAATCCGATGGATTATTGAGACTCACCGATCGAAACTCAAGCGTCACCGGGACAGCGTTCTACCGCGAGCCGGTGAGATTGCTTGATCATAGCAATCTCTCCACCAAAGCCAAAGTTGGTTCTTTTAGCACTTCTTTCATCTTCTTCATAGTCCCGTCCAGCTCTAGCAATGGAGGTTTCGGCTTCACCTTCACACTCTCACCCACCCCAAACCGTCCAGGAGCCGAATCTGGTCAATACTATGGACTTCTCAACAAGGAGAACGACGGGAATTTAACGAATCACGTTTTTGCAGTTGAGTTCGATACTGTACGAGGATTCAGGGACGGTGGTGATTCAACAGGCAATCACATCGGTCTGAATTTCAACAGTCTCACCTCGGATGTTCAAGAACCTGTTGCTTATAACAATGACGATGAACGAAAAGAGGATTTCCCGCTCGAGAGCGTACCAATCAGAGCCCGTTTGGATTACGATGGACCCACCCAAACGCTGAATTTGATTGTTTCCCCGGCAACATTTGCGATTGACCCAACAAAACCGCTGATCTCGATACAGGTCCCAAAGCTGTCAGAGATCGTGCAAGAAGAAATGTATGTTGGATTCACCGCAGCCACAGGGAAAGATAAGTCGAGTGCCCATTATGTGATGGGTTGGAGTTTCAGAAGCGGTCGAGATGGTGTAGCTGCAGACAGGCTCATATTATGGGATCTTCCTGTTTGGCAGCTCAATACGGGGAAGAAGAAAGGTAATGTATTATTTGAATTTCTCTGTATTTACTAAACATTTCTCAATCATTAGTTTTGATTCCATACTCACAAGGTACACTTTCTTGAAGGTTTTCCAGATAATCAAGCCATGGTCACAAAGATCCTCATAGGTTAGATACCTAATCACAAACTCTTTAGATTTCTTGAAACAAAAGTAACTAATCGAATCTATTTCTCTTTTCCTTAGCTACGAGTTTGATAGTTAGTATTATCGTGGTGGGGGTCTTAGCGTTTTGGATCAGAAAGAGGAGGTTGTCAAATGTTCAAAGAAGAAAGAACCTCAAGGCTCTTACCCCGCTGAAACATTTTCGTTACAACGAAGTGAAGAGGTTTACAGATTCATTTACTTGCATAGTTGGGAAAGGAGGATTTGGAACTGTTTACAAAGGAAAGCTTCTTGATGGTCGTAAGGTCGCGGTGAAGGTTTTGAAGGACTCGAAGAGCAATGGCCAAGACTTCATCAATGAAGTCGCCAGTATGAGCCAAACATCTCATGTTAACATTGTTTCTTTGGTTGGATTCTGCTACGAAGGTTCCAAAAGAATGATTGTTTCTGAATTTCTAGAGAATGGTTCTTTGGATCAGTTTATCTCCACGAATACCTCGTCAAATGCTGAAAGGAGAAGCAGGCTTTACGAGATTTTACTAGGAGTTGCTCGTGGTCTTCAGTACTTGCACTATGGATGCAAAACAAGGATTGTGCATTTCGACATTAAACCTCAGAACGTGCTTTTGGATAGCAATTTTTGCCCCAAAGTTTCTGACTTTGGCCTCGCTAAGCTCTGCGAGAAGAAAGAGAGCATCATATCGCTGATGGAGACAAGAGGGACCATAGGGTACATTGCACCAGAGATGATCTCGAGAGTTTATGGTAGTGTGTCTCACAAGTCAGATGTGTATAGCTATGGAATGTTGGTACTTGAGATGATCGGTGCAACAAACAAAGACAGAGTCCAAAACACTGCTCCAAACACTAGCTCGATTTATTTCCCAGATTGGATCTATAATGATCTTGAACATGAACAACATAGAAGGCTTTATGGGGATGAACTAACCAAAGAAGAAGAAGAAATCACAAAGAAGATGATCTTGGTGGCTCTTTGGTGTATCCAGTCATATCCATCAAGCCGACCATCCATGAACAGAGTTGTAGAGATGATGGAAGGAAGTTTGGATGTTCTTGAAGTCCCTCCTAGGCCTGTTTTGCAAATTCCCATAGCACCTTTTCAAGAATCTTCGACACTTTCAGGGGATATTTCGGTTTACACAGATGAATGATCCTCGATTTGAACCAAAGCAACAATAATTTATTTTAGTAATGTGATACATTGTCTGCATTCTGAATTGACCAACCAAACGAAATTCACGGCAAATCGATCAATGCCTTACACCCAAAGATGATATCAAGAACTTAAGTTATCAAAACACCATGTTCTGTAAACCTTTTATATATTGGAAATTTCAGCAATTAGTATTCCAAAAATCCATGCCCTGCTAAAATGTGGTTTTATGATATTTATGAAAAATGTAATTTTGCAATTTTGATAGAAAAATGTAATTTTGCAATTTTGTGGAAAAATGTTTTTGAATTTTAGTGAAAAATGTTTATAGAGAGAAAATGTTATAATGATGTTTTTAGTAAAAATAATGCTATTTTAAACTTTTGTCAAATAATATTGTCTTGTAATTTTGATTGAATACTGCTATTTAAAGTAGCTTTATTTAAGAAAATAGTGTTTTTGTAAAATAAAAATAATTTAAAATTACAGTTATAAATTAGTGTATTTTATTTTATTTTGTAATTTTAAACATATTTAGTGCATTCAAACTATAATATAAATATGGCTATTTTCGTCATTTATCATTTTTAACTGATTCACTTCCATTTAAGTGCTCCATCAAGAGTCATCTACAATTTTCCATAAGTTTTTGTTGAGTTTTAAAAATCCATTAAGATAATCTATTAATTCTCACCTTTATTGAGATGGACCGTGATAAAACAAATGCTTAAATTCAAATTCACTGTTCCTTTGAATATCAACTTTGGTTACATACTGACAAATTTTACTAATTTAGTGGTAAAATAGAGATTGTGTTCACCTATATTATCTTTTGTGTACTGATAAATATCTTCCTAGATCCTTACTAAGTTACTAACCAAACATTCTCTCTTTTTTTGCTAGCTTGTTTTTTTTCTGAACGTTTGAGATATTGGCTTAGGCGCTAGGCGGATTCCCACCATGAAGATATATCATCAGTACACAAAAGATAAGGCATGAAACTGAAATCATCTTTTCATCAGTTGACTTCTAATGTTGAGAGTTAATCTCTCATTCTTGGGAGACAGTAGATAATTTAAGGCAATGGAAGAATGATTTTAGTTCGAGACATCATCCGATTATTTGCTAAACCTTAATGCTTGCTCTTGTTCAAGTGGAGAGTGGTGACGAGCTGCTTAAGTTATTGAATATTCCCGTCTCGTAAACCTTCTTTGTCAGCTTTGAAGGATGAAGACAAAACATATTTATGAGATAAGAGATAGTATGGTATTGGGTTACCCGCAAGTCTCTCTCATTCCCATTGAAGATTTAATATCATGATTTTGTAAACCACTAAATAGAAAGATAAGAAAATACATTATTTACCTCTCTTTCCAGAAATATGTTTTAGAAAGATAGAGGAAAACTTGATGATCAATCTATTTTATCTTTTTTTTATGATGACATTTCTTTATCTTAAGTTGGTTTGGTTATGATGACATTTCTTTATCTTCTCTAATAAAAACATTTTTCACCAATTTATGTTTTCTTCTAGTTTTGTTATTTCTGGTAGAGTAGTAGGTTGATTCTATTTCTGTAAATCACTGTCTTCTCTGTGTTGTTCATTAATGTTCTTTTTTTGTTGTTTGGTGATCAAGTTTTGGTATTATGCTGACAGATTTTATCTATTCATTGGCTCTATCTTAATTGTGCTCCTCCACATTCTCATAGTTTAGTTTGCTGCTCAGTGATATTTTTCAAATTGCTTTCGATCCGCGTAGATTTAAAAATGTTACTAACTGAATTATTTTTTCATTCTACGAGTGTAACATGATTGAATCGTTCATCTCACATCATGATCCATGTACCAACTTGTGTTCCCATAATCATCTGCAATCCGAACCTGAGACAGACCTGATCAACTTTACCGTGGGCATTTTACAAAATGCCTATATCATGAATTATATAATGTATAGTAATTTCCTTAGATAGATAATTTTTATAATGGTATGAGAGAGGTCTTTCAAGGTTAGCTTAGAGAATAACAAGAAAAAAAAAAAAAAAACTTTGGAAGTAAACTAATACTGACATCAAGTCTCCGCTTCTGTCACTATTCCACTTGACTTAGTCATATTTATGCCTATTTCTCTTTTTAAATCACATCCACTGTTCTCCTAAAAACAAACCAAACCCAAAAGACCCTTCCTCTGTTCATAGATCACAAACAAATCATGCACAATCTCCCCACTTTTTGTCTGATCTTGTTCTTCATCTTCAACTTGTTTCAACATATTCCTTGTGCTTCAAGTAAAAATGAGATTGGAGGGTGTGAGGCTCTGTTCCAGTGCGGGAACGTCACCGCTGGTTTCCCCTTCTCAGGTAGGAATCGTCCCAAAGTTTGCGGTCATCCATTGCTGGAGCTTCACTGCATCAACAACATCACCTCTTTAGTCATATCAAACCAAGAGTTCAATGTTCTGCAAATAAATCAAACATCTAACACTCTTACACTTACCAGACCAGACCTTTTAGGTTCGTTTTGCTCCTCTACCTTCACCAACGCAACCTTACCTCCAGAAATTTTTGAACTTTTGCCAACCTACAAGAGCATCAGCGTATTCTACCAGTGTGACCCTTTTCTTTCTTACCTTTCGAGTTATAAATGTCCTGAGTTAGGTCTGATATCACTGTCTGAAAACCATAAATATCATAACACCTGCCGTGAGAGTTTCACGGTTTACCTTCCAACGAGTTTTGTTCCAGAAGAGAAAGAGTTAAATTTGACACACTTGGAAAATGCTCTTAGAGAAGGGGTTGAGGTGAAGGTGAATATCGATGAGAATGCGTGTCAAGAGTGTTTATTTTCTCATGCATTGTGTGGCTTTGACGAAACCTTTCCATTAGGAGTTAGATGCGGTCCACTCTATCCACCTGATGGTAAGTTTCTTATGCGTCACTATCATTTCATATCCACTTTCTAGTTCTAATAAGCGTAAGACATGCATTATGAGCATAGTGATGAACTCTAGATATTCACTGAGTTTCTTGTGGCTCACAAATTGAGACTGAAAATGGTAGATTTCTGAGATATCAAACAACTAGTAAGCTCTATCTCTAAGTGGTATCTACTTTGATCTCCCTCAGTTAATTTTCACACTTTCAGACATAGCTTAATAGTGAGCTTAGAAGAGGAAGTGATACAAAAAGAGAAAAAAAAAAACAAAAAAATGGGTTTTAAATATTCTTCCGACTCCAGCAAATTGGCATTAACTTAGCATTTAGTCACTAGCTTTCACTAGTTGAATTTTCTGCTTCTACATCAGTCAGTTTCCTTACTGAATGGTCTTTACGCTTGTCATCTTTGGTATCTCTTTTTGAGCCAACTTGTGTCATTTCAGCTGATGACATACGCAGACGTTGCAGTGCCTCGTTTAGCTGTGGCGATCAGGAAGATCTCATGTACCCTTTCTGGATTCCTGGTAGAGAAGAATGCGGCCACCCTGACTTCAAGCTGGAGTGCAACGCAAGTTTCGCAGAGCTTAGCATCTCCTCTGTAAAGTTCAGAATCTTAGAGGTGGACTATCATTCTCGTATCATAAGACTTTCTAGATCGGATTATATCAGTAATCTTTGTCCCCTAAACCCAGTAAGTGCGCCACTCAACGAAAATGTCCTCCCATTGGCTGATTACACCGACATGCTGACAATTTTTTCCGACTGCCGCCGAGACCTTTCAAAGTTCGTTTCTACTTATGTTGGAGAGCTTTATTGTGAAGAAGATATGAGGAGTTACTACGTGACTAGAAACCTCTCTTCCCCTTTGCTTAGCGGGGTTACTGGGCTTATAAATGATTTCAAGGGCATTTGCAGAAGAAACGTCAGTATTCCTGCATCTAGATACGCATTGGATACACTAGAGAGAACTCCGACTCCATATAGTCTGAAGAAGGCTCTTGAAGAGGGTTTCGATCTTAAATTTAACGAAGATTGTTCGTTGTGCATCGTCTCCGAGGGTGCATGTGGATATTCTCAGTACTCAAGCAGCTTCGTTTGCTATTGTGACGGTTGGGATCATAACCATGTTTGTGATCATCTCTACTGGGGTAAGATCTCTTGCTTACATGTTTCTTCTACCAGAACCACCTCTTTTGCAAAGTTATGTCAATTCCAACTGATAATTTACTAATGCAACTCCATTTGATGCAGGCTTCACTATTAAAGCGAAACTAGGTGCTCACCTTTCTCCTTTTCTTTTAATAAACCTGATTTGATTACCGTATACCACAAGGCAACATCGTAATTTTATTATGAAAACCTTGTTTTTGTTTTTGTTTTAGGATTCAGAGTTTTTTGTTGGGTATCGGTCTTCAGCTTATTTATGGTAGGAATCTTCTGCGTCATAAAGACTTCATCAGATGATCCGAGACAACATAATCTAAAGTCCCTTATTCCCCTGAAACATTATAGCTACGCGGAAGTAAAGATAATTACAAAGTCATTTGTTGAAATGGTTGGGAAAGGGGGATTTGGAACGGTTTACAAAGGAATCCTTTGTGATGGCCGTACTGTTGCGGTGAAGATATTGAAAGATTCAAAGGGTAAAGGTGAAGACTTCATCAATGAAGTTGCGAGCATGAGTAAAACTTCCCATGTTAACATTGTTGACTTGCTTGGTTTCTGCGCTGAAGGTTCAAAGAGAGCAATTCTTTATGAGTTTCTGGAAAATGGGTCTCTTGATAAGTTCATCTCGAAAAATGCTCCAATGAGTTTGGGTTGGCCAACACTGTACAATATCGCTCTAGGAATTGCTCGAGGTTTAGAGTACTTGCACCATGGCTGCAAAGCAAGGATTGTACATTTCGACATAAAACCACATAATATACTTTTAGACGACAATCTTTGCCCCAAAGTTTCAGACTTTGGTCTTGCTAAGCTCTGCAAGAAGAAAGAAAGCATCTTGTCACTACTAGATACAAGAGGAACGATAGGGTACATTGCACCTGAAGTTTTTTCAAGAATGTATGGTAGAGTTTCCCACAAGTCAGATGTGTATAGCTACGGTATGCTGGTCCTTGAGATGATAGGAGCAAGGAACAAAGAAAGAGCTGATCAAAACTCTGCATCAAACTCAAGTTCAATGTATTTTCCTGATTGGATATATAAGGATCTTGAGAAAGGAGATAGGGGAAGGCTTAACGGAAATGAAATCAGCACTGAAGAAGAGGAGATAGCAAGGAAGATGACACTGGTGGGTTTGTGGTGCATTCAGTCTTCACCATCAGATCGCCCATCGATGAATAGAGTGGTAGAGATGATGGAAGGAAACTTGGACGCTCTTGAAGTCCCACCTAGGCCTGTTTTGCAAATCCCCCCAGCACCTCTTCAGGATTCTTCTACGCTTTCTCAGGATATGTCTGTTTACACAGAAGTATGTTCTATGAATATCACATAAAGAAAGATATCTCCTTGGAGCCTAGTAACCCATCATACATTCATGATTGACCCATCGTGTCACTGTATTACATAACCTTTTTTCGTTTAATTTCTAAACCTTTCAACGCTCTCATCTAGGACTTCACAGGCTTATTGCTGTTTTTTTTTCCTTAACGCCTCCAATAACTATCTACAATGTTTATAGAAATACACCATACTTCATACATTTACAAAGATATCAACCATCCCGTTCTATGGCAGGTTGCTCTGCTTTTTTTGTTGCCTAATGAAATCTGGATAAACTGCACTTATCCACAAAGGTTCATACTTATTTTTGCTGAGTTTTGATGATTTTTCTACATTTCTCTTATTATCATTCATTTTGTTATTGTTTTATATTTATGGGTGATTTTTTTTTTCTTAGAATATTGTTTAGGTTGATCATTTGTTTGTTTATCCATTTCATTTGCATTTTAGTTTTTGTGTTTTCATTTAGGTTGTTAATTTATAATCACATCATCTTTTATTTGCTTAGAGCATTCCTAGTGCTTTAGATCTCTATCTTCATATGCATATATGTCGATATATCGTTTGATTATGGTAGTGTATACATTAGGTTTTAATAGGCGTGTTTAGATAAACATCAAAAGCATGGACATACAAATTTGAAAGACATGTTGGATGACACTTCGTGCGTGTACTTGTGTGAGTCATTGATAAATAATAATGCTGGTTCTTGTTAAGTGAAACTGTGACTTTGACTTTTCCAGTCTCCTAATTAAATCCTCGTTAGGCAGCTTTAGTGGCTTTATCGGCCACAAGTCTCTCGTTCACACTAAAGAATTAATTTCGTAATGTTCTACACCACAAAAGAGATCAAAGATAATTCAATAATCGATCTCTCTTTATCCGTCACTATCCTTGTTTGACTTTGTCCTTCACGGCCTTCTCTACTTGCTTCTTATCGATTTCTCTCTCACTGATTACAGATCAAACCAATCATGTACTATTTCTTCACTTCATCATGTCTGATTTTTTTTTATTCCTCTTGTCCTTCTTTTACCCTCTTCCTTGTGCTTCAAGCAAATTTGAACTGTGTGAGCCGTTGTTTCATTGCGGGAACATCACCGCCTGGGGAGGGACATGCCACAGAAATTGGGGTCATCCGCTGCTGGAGCTCCACTGCAATAGAAACAGCAGTACATCTTTAATCATCTCAGACCAAGAGTACCCTGTTTTCCATATAAATCAAGCATCTAAACACTCTACACTTGCTAGACCAGATTTTCTAGGTTCTTTTTGCTCCTCTGTATTCACCAACACAACCTTGCCTACCCAAATTTTTGAGCTTTTGCCAACTTACAAGAACGTCACTGTGTTCTACAATTGTGACCCTCTTCTTCCTTACCTTTCCAGTTATACATGTCCTGAAATAGGTCTTATCTCTTTGTCTGAAAATCATAACTGTACCTGCCATAATGGTTTCACCATGAACGTTCCTACAAGTTTTGTTGCAACAGAGAAAAAGTAGAATATGACCAATTTGGAAAGTGTTTAAAGAAAATGGTTTGAGGTGAAGGTGACGGTAAGAAAGCGTGTTAAAAATGTTTATCCTCTCATGGAAGTTGTGACTTCAACCAAACGTTGGCATTGGAAGTTAAATGCAATCCACTCCATAGGCCAACTAGTAAGTTTCTGAATTAACAATATAATTTGTATGCCTCATTTTGTTTCATAGCCCTCTTCTTTAGCAATATAACATCTGGACCATATATGTTTGATGTAAATAGACTCACGGAGTGCTTGTGGAAATAATCAGACCTCTAAGTAGATTTGTCTATTATCATAACCATATCTCTGGTTCTGAACCAAAGATTTTTGTTGGTAAGATCTCTTATTCGATTTTTTCAATAATCTTCTGCAAAAGATTGGTAATTGCTTCTCCAGTTCCGAGCTGACCTTTGTCCTTGTCCCAATGCATTGATGCAGGCTGGATCGGCTGTGGTTCTGGAGACGATGGTCAGATCTCTTGTTCTAGTTTTCCAATGTTCTTCCATAAGAAAAACATATGAAATTGTTTCTCCATTTCAGAACTGACCTATTTCCTGGAGCCAATGCATTGAATTAGCCGTGACGTCTACTAAAGTGGCAATAGGTGCGTTACCTTCTCTTCTTACCAAGTAAAATGGGTAAACAAATATTTATTAACAAAGCATAAGTTTCTGGTTACAGGTTGCGCAGCAGGTGTTGTATGTCTGGCCACATTCATAGCGTTGTTTCTCCATTGCCAAGAAATCGGTCGTAGTGAAAAGTCACATGAACTCAGTCCCAAGGCTATTCCGCAACCAAAATTCAAACCATTTAATCTACTGGAGAAGTATAGTTATGCAGAAGTGACACGAATCACAAAGTCATTTGCAGAAGTGGTTGGGAAAAGAGGATTTGGAACTGTCTATAGAGGAACCCTTTGTGATGGCCGCAGACTCGCAGCGTTGCAGTGAAGGTCTTGAAAGACTCAAAGGGTAATGATGAAGACTTCCTCACTGAAATTGCAACCATTAGCCAAACTTCTCATCTCAACATTGTAACTCTGCTAGGATTCTGCTCTCAAGGTTCCAACAGAGCAATTATATATGAATTCTTGGAAAATGGGTCTCTTGATAAGTTCATCTCAAGCAAGACCTCGGTGAATATGGATTGGGCTACGCTTTATGGGATCGCGCTAGGCGTTGCTCCTGGTCTAGAGTACTTGCACCATGGCTGCAGAACATGGATTGTACATTTCGACATCAAACCACAGAATGTACTCTTAGATGACAAGATTTGTCCCAAAGTTGCAGACTTTGGTTTTGCTAAGCTATGCGAGAGGAAAGAAAGCATCTTGTCACTACTAGACACAAGAGGAACGATAGGTACATTGCACCTGAATTGTTTTCAAAATTGTACAGTAAATAACAAACGGAAGACCAAAAGGTTATTGGTAAATGGAAAAGAACAGGTACAAAAGAATTCTGAAGACCCAGTTAAGCCTCAATAACGTATGAATTAAACCCTCAAATACATACGTTGGATCTATATAGATAACAAATTCCAACACGTCACACCTTTACAAAATATTTAATTTTGGATTTTAACAATCAAACTTCTGAAAAAACAAAGAAATAAACGCAAACACACCCCGGGGATGAAAAAGTTCAAATAATAAAAAAAAAACAGTGAAAAACTATATAATTAAAATTAATAGACTTACTTATAAAATAAAAACTAATTAATCTTTTATATATACACGGATTCAAATATTCATGGTTCAAAAAACTTATTATCCGGATCCGGATATCTGAGGGATCCGGATCCATAGTTTTATTATCTGGATCCGGATCCAGCACCCCTGGATATCCGGATATCCAGATTTTCGGAGTGGAGCGGAGCGGATCCCAGATCCCGGATAATAATTCCAGACTTAACAATCCCTAGTGTTCTAAACCACAAAAGAAATAAAAAAAATATATTAAATGACCGATCTCTCTTTACCTCAAATGCGCGTTTTTTGGCCCATCTAATCAAGACTCCAAGTCTCTCTGTATCCGTCACTATCCTTCATTGACTTGGTCCTTCACGACCTTCACCGTTTCTAGTTGCTTCTTATTAAATTATCTCTCTCTTTGTTTCCTCTCAACACAAAGCTCACTGTTTACGGACCAAACCAATAATGTACTATTTCTCCTCTTCTTCTCTGGTCATTTTCTTCCTGTTCTCGTTATTCCACCATCTTCCTTGTGCTTCAAGTAAACTTGAATTGCATGAGACTCTGTTTCGATGCGGGAACATCACCGCTGGTTTCCCATTCTGGGGAGGGAGTAGTAAAAAACATTGCGGTCATCCGTTGCTGGAGCTTCGCTGCAACAATGACAGCAGTAACTCTTTAATCATATTAGACCAAGGGTACTCTGTTTTCCATCTAAATCAAACATCTAACACTCTTACACTTGCCAAACCAGAGCTTATAGGTTCTTTTTGCTCCCCTGTATTCACCAACAAAACCTTGCCTCCTCAAATATTTGAGCTTTTACCGACCTACAAGAACATCACTGTCTTCTACCATTGCGACCCTTTTCTTCCTTACCTGTCGAGTTATACATGTCCTGAGATAGGTTTAACTTATTTGTCTGAAAACCATGATTATCATAACAGTACCTGCCGTAAGAGTTTCACCCTGAACGTTAATGTGACCAATTTTGAAAGTATTTTAAGAAAAGTATTCGAGGTGAAGGTGAAGATCGATAAGAAAGCGTATCAAGAATGCTTATCCTCTCATGGAAGAAGCAGCTTCAACAAAACCTTGCCAGTAGAACTTGAATACGATCCACGTAATCCACCATCTGGTAAGTTTCAGAATTACCCGTATGTTTTGTATGCATCAATTTCGTTTGATACCCCTATCCTTTAAAAACTCATACTGAAGTGAAACAGAAATTGAAAATCATAGACTGCTCTCGATAACTTTTTCTTTTTTAAGCCTTCTGAAGTATCATTTAAGGCTCTTTTTAATCCAAACTTGTGCTTAACCTAGATTGTTCGACATGCAAAGACCAAGGGGGTGTTTGTAAACATGATAAGAGTACATTCATCTGTGATTTTGTTAAAGACCAAGGGGTTGCTTTAAATGGAGACCAGGGTAAGCTCTCTTGCCAACATGCTTTGTTTACGTAATGGTCCTCCTCTAAATCACCTCTTGTCCCTTTTCCATTCTGTTCCAACTGACCTTTTTCCTGGTGCCAATGCATAGCTACAGGCTTGCCTTCTGGAGTGATAACAGGTGCTTCTTTCAACAAACCTGATTTGGTTGTGAAGACTGTTTTTGATCTTCTAATAAAAAGTTCTTAAACCAACATATATATATTTTTTTCTGGTTTCAGTTTTAATAGCATTTGGCATTATCCTTGTTCTGTTATCGGGCTTGATATCGTTTAGCCAATGTGTCAAAGAGAGCAAAGTAACACTAGAGCCTGGTAAACAGAACCACAAGGCACTTACTATACAACCAGAACTCATAGCACTTATCCCACTGAAGCAGTATAGTTATGCAGAAGTGAGGAGAATAACAAAGTCATTCACAGAAGTTGTCGGGAGAGGGGGATTTGGAATTGTCTATAGAGGAACTCTTTCTGATGGCCGCAGGGTTGCAGTGAAGGTCTTGAAAGACTCAATGGGCAATGGTGAAGACTTCATCAATGAAGTTGCAGCCATGAGCCAAACTTCTCATGTAAACATTGTTACCCTACTAGGATTCTGCGCTGAAGGTTCCATGAGAGCAATTCTTTATGAATTTTTGGAAAATGGGTCTCTTGATAAGTTCATCTCAAGCAAGACAACAATTAAAATGGACCGGATGACACTTTATAGAATTGCATTAGGAGTTGCTCGTGGTCTTGAGTACTTGCACCATGGCTGCAGAACAAGGATTATACATTTCGACATAAAACCACAGAATGTACTCTTAGATGACTATCTTTGCCCCAAAGTTTCAGACTTTGGTCTTGCTAAGCTCTGCGAGAAGAAAGAAAGCATCTTGTCGTTACTAGACACAAGAGGAACTATAGGGTACATTGCACCTGAATTGTTTTCAAAAGTATATGGTAGAGTTTCCTACAAGTCAGATGTCTATAGCTATGGAATGTTGGTCCTTGAGATGTTAGGAGCAAGGAACAATGATAGAGATGCTCACAAATCTTCTTCTAACACAAGCTCAATGTACTTTCCTGAATGGATATATAAGGATCTTGAAAAGGGAGACAGTGGAAAGCTTAACTTGGATGAAATCAACATCGAAGAAGAGGAGATAGCAAAGAAAATGACATTGGTGGGTTTGTGGTGTATTCAGCCTTCCCCATCAAATCGTCCACCAATGAACAGAGTGTTGGAGATGATGGAAGGAAGTGTGGATGCTCTTGAAGTCCCTCCCAGGCCTGCTTTGCAAATTCCATCAGCGCCTCTTCAAGATTCTTCTACACTATCAGGGCACACGGTGGAGATGATGGAAGGAAGTGTTGATGCTCTTGAAGTCCCTCCCAGGCCTGCTTTGCGAATTCCATCAGCGCCTCTTCAAGAATCTTCTACTCTATCAGGGGACACTTCGGTTTATACAGAGTATGATCCATGAATGTTGTGGCACTACGAAAGAAATCTCTTTGGAACCATATATTTATTCATGCAATAAACTGCCTACAGATGAGTTTGACCTTTTTCTTTCTTCTACACCTATCATTCAATGTACATTTGGGATTTATCATGCTTATTACACCAAATGTTTAGACTGTTTCTAGAAACCCCTCGAAATTAAATCCTTCTCAAACATGTCAGCAATCCTGCTCTGCTTGTTTATTGGCAAGTGATACAAGAAATTTCTTCGATGTCTTTTGAGAAAAATCAACTACTTCATCTGCAGTTCTCTGAAAGACAAAAAAAAAAACAAGAGAAAACTCTGTTATTTGTAAAAAGAACCGAAATTCTGAAAAAAAGGATATTGAGTTTATTCTTCTCTTTTTTTGTGGATAGTTTTCGATAGTTATGGCTCCCTAGACTTAAATACTCTAGCCTATCAGATACAGAAATGTCATATGAGTAGTAGAGCTAACTATCGCTGTAACAAGAAGAATAAGAAGAAGAAGGTACCTTTTCAAGACACAAATGACAAAGCATGAGACCTTAAATCATATATATAAAGCCTCTTTCATCTAGTATTGAGAACTGGTCTCTCATTATTCAGAGACAGTGGGAGTAGAGAAGAAACTATATCGCAGGTGTTAACAAACGCATTTAGGGGATTAAAACAATGGAAGCATCAACTGCTTTGATTTCGAGTCATTGGTAAACCTTAACGTTTGTTCTGTTCAAACATCCATATTATTTAATTTAGTTTGAAGAGAGATTAGAACATTTGATATATAAGTGAACGTTTCAACCTAAGTCTTTGACTGATCAGTTTTTGACTTTTCCAAGTCTCCTGCGAGCTTTAAATCAAAGGCTGAAGACAAAACATATTAGGGAGATTATAAATAGTATGGCATGGGTTTACCGGCAAGTCCCATCTTAGTTAACGTGACATTACTATTTAATAGAGTTAATGATATCAAACTCAAGCGCTTATCAAATCTGAGGATATTAAATAGGCTACATCCAGTTCCAAATCAATGAGGCTATGTTTATTAGCTGGTCTCCGAGGCTATTCATCAAAATTTTCATTTCTCTAACCACACTTTTATTGACAAACCATTCCCAATCCATTTCATTAACTCACGGTTAAGGAGTTCCCTACCATGTGTAATACTTCTCCAAACATATGATGAGCGATGACCTGTCCCACAATCAAGAAAACTCGTTGCGGAATAGTATCTTCCTTTGAATATTCGTGAGACTCGAGACTCTGGGTCATTCAATATTTTCCAAGCTTGTTTTGTCATCAAAGCTAGATTGAAATCTCCTATATTTTGAAAAGCCAGACCTCCATTAGATTTTGGTTTTCACGTTTCCAATGAAACCCAATGAATCTTACACTTTTTCTCACATGCATTCCACCAAAACTCAATCATTACAGTTGTGATGTTTAGACTAGGCCTGGGCATAATACCCGAAACCCGAACCCATATCCGGATCCGATCTGAAACACCTGAATCCGATCCGAACCGGGTTTAGAAAAATTATCAAATGAGACTTAGAGTTAAGTATTTCGGGTTTTGGGTAATATCCGAACCGAACCGAAACCCGGATGAGTATCCCGAAAAAACCAATTTTACATAGTTTTGTATAATTTATTTATTTTCAAATATTTTAAAAATTCAAATGTATGACTTATTTTATTGTTTTGTTTAAGATGAATGAGTTCAGTCATATTTTTATAATGTTTAAGAAGATTCTATTAGTTCTATAGTTTGAATTTTATGTGTGTTTTAATTAAAATATGTTATTTTAAAAATGGATATCCGGAACCGAAGTGGTATTATCCGAATCCAAATTGAGTTTGGATATAAAATGGAACTTGTATGGTATTACAAAATAGATCCAAACCCGAAAAATTACTAACCATATCCGACCCGAAAATTTATAAAACCCGAATGGATCCTATGAGGCTAAATCCGAAAACCCAAAAATCCGAAAAACCCGATCCGAACCCGAACGTCGAGGACTAGTTTAGACAATATGAAATTAGATATTGTATAAATTGGGAGATCCATAGCAACAAATTTAAAGAACTACTTTACCAAGGAAATATTTTTTGACAAACTACATATCCATGCAATTTCTTCCTAAGCTTTTCATCAATAAAAGCAAGTAACTCTTTATTTGATAAGCGGTTGAGTTTAATATCATTGGTTGACCAAATAATTAAATTTCTAACTTTGGGGAAAGGAACTGACCCGTTCTTTAGAAGAAAACTTTGCCAAAAGAACTGAGCCGTTTTCTGAAAGAAAAATTTGGCGATTGATTTTGAATATCAGAATATGTGATTTTGATCCAAACAAAACTGATTTTTCAAATGATATTGTAGAGGTGCATGCTATTATGTGATTAAAGTTTATCTGCAAAGTATGGTTGGAATTCACTTTTTCAATGTGTATTCCTCATTGTAAGTTGTATAAACTCCGTATGGCTATGAAATGCATACATCATTGTATTTTTACTTTTTTTTTTATTGAAAGAGTTTTAAATATTCAACCAAAAAATTTTCTTTTACATTCTGTGCAACTTTTTCTCATGAACTAAAGAAAAAAAAAAGGGGAAAATTTAGAAAAATGGTTTCTCAACCTAACGTGTGGCTAATCACACTTCCATTCCATCTTCATGAATCTCTCTTTCATTGAGACGGAGAGAGAATTCGATTGCGGATTTGTTTGCCGATGATTTGAACAAGTTGGCCAAGCGGAAGAGAAAGTTTGCCATGTCCTCTTCCATTAGGTTCTCGCCATATATTTCTACTTTTTCATATTGGTAAGAAAAGTTTAATTAATCCGCAGGATTATGAAGAAAGAAAAATCATGAATCATCTTAGTGTTGTATATGGAAAGAAACCATTTGAATTCATTTTTTCAATGACTTTTTCTCTCTATAAAATGTCTACATCATTGTATGTATATTATTAAAACAGGAAACATTATAGAAAAAACATTTAGTCATGTGTTATATTAAATGTAATGTCACTGTCTTTTAATGATTTTTCAAATGTTCATTAAGGGTATTTTAGTCAAATGATATATTCCAATTATAATTTAAATTTAAATCAAAACTAAATCGAAATCAAATCATCTCATATCTTTTTAAACCGCAGAATATTTTTTTTAAACTATTAAATATCTCTAAATAATTATAGAATTAACATTATCTTTACTAAACATATTTCCAAACAATACAATAATTAAATATGTATCCAAATAATCTAAAAATAATAGTTTTTACTTCCCTAAGTAATGAGAAATGAAAATAAAAACAAAAACATATATATTAAATTAAAAAAATAAAATGATAAATATAATTAAATAATTTATAAAAAACATTAAATAACTAATATAAAGTACAAAAAACAAAAATCAATTAAACAATATCATCCACTCTCAAAACAAATTAAAAATATATAAAATATTTATAAGTAAGTAAAACTATTATCATATATTAAAATTTAAAATTATAAATACATACTATTCAAAATAAAATAAAAATAAAAAGTAGAAATTTCTCGTCCTTAAAGACGGGCCGGAATCTAGTTCTGACTTTATAAGTTGAAGTTGACTAATGAGAAAGTAGATGTTTAAAAAGAGTAAAAAAAAAAAAAAAAAAACATAAAATAAAAACCTCCGAAGCCTCTCAGCAGATCAAAAAGACTTTTATGTTGTTAGTCTTCGTCAAACACCGTATGTCCATGTCTCCTCTTCTCCTCATCACCTTCGTTGTCTTCTCTGTCGCTTGCTTCCCGTCGTGCTTCTCCGCCAATCAACAGTACGAGGAGTGCCAGTTACCTCTGAAATGCGGATCTGGACCGTCGGTATTCCCGAACATTACTTACCCGTTTTGGGGCAATAGTATCGGTAAACCCAATTTCTGCGGCCAAACAGAGTTCGAGCTTTCCTGCAGAGACAATCAAACCCTAATCCTAGAAACCGAGAAGTTCACTCTTCGTGTTGTTTCCGCGAATCTGGATAACATGACAATCACCGTTGCTGATGAGAGTTTGTTCGAGGGTGGCTGCCCAAAGATTTTGAACTTCACCGGGGATGATCAGTTCACAATAAACCCTAACACAGAGACGATCGATCTATTCGATTGCTTCTCTGATAACCCGGTAAAATCGCTGTCAGCAATTACTTGCCAAGAAAGCAACAGGAACATGATTACATATCATGTCTTTAGACCGTCCAATTCTTCCCACAACTGTACTAAGGTTGGAGAAATTCCGATGCTTCAGTCTGCTAAGAACGATCTTCACCAGTCGAATGACTCGGATCAAGCATTGAAGACGGCTTTGGAAAAAGGGTTTGAATTAAGCTACAATATAGAAGATGAATTTTGCCGAGTTTGTACCAAATCCCGTGGGATTTGTGGTTCGGAGTCAGGATCGGGAAGCTTCCGGTGTCTTTGTGCAGACAAGATTCACATGTCTTCCTGTAGCGATGGCCAAGGTTAGTCGTTTATCATTTAGATTCAAGGTTTACTTCTTTTTTATTTATGTAATTACATTTAAAATAAGTTTCTTTAAACCAATGCTGCACAACACGAGCAAGGCATGACATGATGACATGATCTAACTATGGAAAAAGTTTTTTTTTTTTTCTTTTTTTCCGAGCAAGGCTGATTCAAATCTCGGATTTTTTTACAAGTTTCTATAATATTATTTGAGAATTCACTTTTGTTAGAATCAAAACACACCTCTTCCTATCAACAGTTAAAACGACGAAGTATGAAAATTAAGTATCCAAAATTTTCTGAACCATAGAACAATTAGCCTGAAGAGATGGAACTATATCAGTTACTAAAGGTCTAGTTTATTTTTTTCATATTCGATCTTAGAATAAAGTCCTAAAAACATTTTTGGGGGGTTTTAATGAAAATCTATTATTTTGCCCCCTCTTCCCCTCTACTTGAAGGGGTTAGTGTCCTTTTAGACGACTTCAGGGTAATTTGCAGAAGAAGCATCAGTGTTTCTGTGTCAGAAATCGCACACGGCACACTGCAGAACAATCACACGCAAGATAAAAGAAGGCTCTTGAAGAGGTTTCCAGCTTGGAGTGAAACACAGATTGTTCGATGTGATTCGACTCTCGGAATATAATCAGAGCACAAGAGGGTTCGTCTGTGTAGAGGAGCCACATATTCAAAATGGCGGTTAGAATTAGGTTAAAATTTCCTGCGTGCATCAGTTAGTTCTTCCACAAGAACAACCACTTGTCCCTGCCACAATCTCTCGTCCACCTAACTTGCAACTATAGGAACTAGCTTATACAGAAACACTCTTGATTTTACAGTTTTTATTTTATTTTTGTTTTATTCTTCAAAGTTATGTCTTCAGTTCTAACTGATATTTTCCTAATGTAATTTCACTATTGCAGGGCCAAGCTACTCTTTTGAAGTAAAAATAGGTGACCACCCTTCTCCGTTTTGTTCAACAAACCTGTTTGTTTAACATAATATTATTATGAAAACCATGTTTGTGTTTCGATCTCTAGGAATCGGGATTGCTTCTGGACTTTTGGGGATTATTCTTTTAGCCGGAGGCTTGTTCTGTTTCATCATCCAGCGAAGGAAGACATCGAATGATCCAAGACAACATAATCTAAAGGCCCTTATTCCACTGAAACACTATAGCTACGGACAAGTTAAGAGTATTACAAAATCATTCACCGAAGTGGTTGGAAAAGGCGGATTTGGAACTGTTTACAAAGGAACCCTTTCCAACGGTCGTAGTGTTGCAGTGAAGATCTTGAAAGACTCAAAGGGTAATGGCGAAGACTTCATCAATGAAGTTGCGAGCATGAGCAAAACTTCTCATGTCAACATTGTTGACTTACTTGGATTCTGCTCTGAAGGTTCTAAGAGAGCAATTATTTATGAATATCTACAAAATGGGTCTCTTGATAACTTCATCTCAAACAAGACATCAATAGATATGGATTGGATGACACTTTATACAATTGCACTAGGAGTTGCTCGTGGTCTAGAGTATTTGCATCATGGCTGCAAAACAAGGATTGTACATTTCGACATAAAACCACAGAATGTACTCTTAGATGACAATTTTTGCCCTAAGGTTTCAGACTTTGGCCTTGCTAAGCTCTGCGAGAAGAAAGAAATCATCATGTCACTACTAGACACAAGAGGAACAATAGGGTACATTGCACCTGAAGTGTTTTCGAGAATGTATGGTAGAGTCTCCCACAAGTCAGATGTGTATAGCTACGGAATGTTGGTTCTTGAGATGATAGGAGCAAGGAACAAAGAAAGAGCTGATCAAAATTCTGCATCAAACACAAGCTCCATATACTTTCCTGAATGGATATATAAGGATCTTGAGAAGGGAGACATTAGAAAGCTTAACACGGATGGAATCACCTGCGAAAGAGAGGAAATAGCAAAGAAGATGACATTGGTGGGTTTGTGGTGTATTCAGTCTTCCCCATCAGATCGCCCAGCAATGAACAGAGTGGTGGAGATGATGGAAGGAAGTGTGGATGCTCTTGAAGTCCCTCCCAGGCCTGTTTTCCAAATTCCAGCAGCGCCGTTTCAAGAATCTTCTACACTGTCAGAGGATATATCGGGCTACTCAGGACTATCTTCCATTGATGTCGCATAAAATGACCTCATTGAAACATAGTAAATTACGATAGCAGCAAATACGCTTATTCATGAAATGCAATATACTATCTACATTCGAGATTGACTATAACAATTCCTTTATTTTTCTTCTAAACCTATCAACGTTGATATGGGATTTCTCACGCTTGTTTCTTTTCTATGAAGACTAATTCATTTGTAGTTCCCTGAAAGATAACAAACAATAGGGTTCAGTAATTTCAATTTAGAAACTTGGGTCGAAATGTTCTTTTCCAAAATAAATGCATCTCTAGGCAACACATATGACCGTATCACTTAACATACGTTTATTTTTGTTTCTCTAATTCTGTTATCTAGTACCGAATTTATCTTCCTTTGATATATCGATATATTGGTTTTAGTCTCGAGTCATTGCTAAACTTTAATGCTTGTTCCTGTTCAAACATCCATATTCTCAAACACTTAATTTAATTTAAAGAGACTAATACGTTTGAACCATAAATATAAGTTTGAACCTGTCTTTGTATCTAAACTAAGGAAAAAAGTGATCTAGCATCCAATGTAAACAAAGTGACACACTCAGTAATGTATCTGTGTCTCAATCTCTTTTAGGGGTCAACTACTAAAGACAAGTGATAAAAAAACTCCAATTCTCTTTGTATACATCATTATCCTTCCTTGACATGCTCCTTCACAACCGTTACCATGATTTTTGTTTCCATCTTCTTCTGTTGTGAGCTTGAAAACATAACATTTACTCATCTGTTTCACTATTTGAATTTCTTCTTCAATATCTTTAGACTCTCTTGAAATAAAAGACAAACGAAGGGAGATTCTAAGAAAGGGCCTTGGAGCTGTCTGCTGTCACATTTTGAGAAAAAAATGGATCCTACCTTCGGGATATTTTTTCCACTAGGCTTTGATGTCGTGGTCTAGAATACTTGCACCATGGATGCAGAGCAAGGATTGTACATTTCGACATAAAACCACAAAATGTACTCTTAGATGACAAACTTTGCCCCAAAGTTTCTGACTTTGGCCTTGCTAAGCTCTGTGAGAGGAAAGAAAGCATTTTGTCACTATTGGATACGAGAGGAACTATAGGGTACATTGCACCCGAAGTGTTTTCAAGAGTGTACGGTACAGTCTCCCACAAGTCAGATGTGTATAGCTATGGGATGTTGGTTCTTGAGATGATAGGAGCAAGAACAAAAACAGCATTTGAAGACACAACATCAAGCACAAGCTCAATGTACTTTCCTGAATGGATATATAAGGATCTTGAGAAAGAAGACAATGGAAAGCTTATCGAAAATGGAATCAACAGCGAAGACCAGGAGATAGTAAAGAAGATGACATTTGTGGGTTTGTGGTGTATTCAGTCTTGGCCTTCAAATCGCCCACCAATGAACAAAGTAGTAGAGATGATGGAAGGAAACCTGAATTCTCTTCAACTCCCTCCTAAACCTGTTTTGCAAACCCCCCAAGTGCCACTTCAAGAATCATCTATGATTTCAGAAGATATCTCTGTTTACGGAGAAATATGTTCCATGAATATCGCATGAACCAAGAAACCTCCTTGGAATATATTTTCGCAGAGAAGCAGTTAATATATTAATTCATGTAATGCAATAAACCTCCTTGGAATATATTATCTACATTCCAGATTGACCCATTGTAGACTTTTTTTTCTTCCAAACCTCTCAACTCATCTGAGATTTCACATGCTTATTAACAAGAAAGCTCGAGATAGATGGTGTTGTTCGTCTGCTCACCCAGGTGGTCCATCTGGGTGAAGGTGAAAATTAATGTTCGTTTAGTGCATTTTAAGACATCACCCAGATGAATCATCTGCCTGATTTTTCAAAACTCAGCTGAAATTTTGAAAAAAATCAGAATGAGTCTTGATGGTGCATTTAGGTGAATGTGAGTCCTTAAAACTTGTAAATAACAACAATGACCTTATATAACCATATATTTATAAAAATACCAAACCCGATTTAAAATTGCAAAATCACATTTTTCACCCAAAAAATTCTAAATAGCAAAATTACAATTTTCCATCAAATCCACAAAATCGCAAAATCACGTTTTTCTGTTAAAACCGCAAAATCACGTTTTCCCGTCTAAACCGCAAAATCAAGTTTTTCCTTAAAACTGCAAAATCATTTTTTCCTGCTAAACCCGCAAAATTACGTTTTCCCACCAAAAAAAAAATATTTACGTGTTCCCGCCAAAAAAATATTTTTTTTTTCTTTTAAAGCTACAAAATCACATTTACCACTAAAACCCGCAAAATCATGTTTTCCGCTAATAAAATCAATGTTTTCTTGCGAAAATCGTAAAATAATATTATATTGCTAAAACCGTAAAATAATATTTTCCGTTAAAACCGCAAAATTATGTTTTTCCGCTAAAAATGTAAAATCACGTCTTTCCGCTAACATAGTAAAATTACGTTTTTCCGCTAAAACCGTAAAATCATATTTTCTACTTAAACTGCAAAATCACGTTTTCCGCTAAAACCGTAAAATCATGTTTTCCGCTAAAACCGTAAAATCATGGTTTTCCGCTAAAACCGTAAAATCACTTTTTCCTGCTAAAACCGCAAAATCACGTCTTTCCGCTAAAACGACATTTGTTTATAAATTATTTATATAAGGTTTAGATATGCTTAAATTGATCACTAAGTTACTCTTTTGTGTTTGGTGATCACCAAGTCTATGATCATGGATTCGGGGTAGATATCACAAACAGACAGAGGATTTCATCTTCCAAGACTAAACGTTTCAGGTTCATCGAGGTCTCATAGTTCACACAGATCGTATGATTTGAGTACGAGTGTCGCTATGAACTTCTGATCTGAGTGTTGAAAAGACGTTAGCTTTCTATAATCTAATTATTAATTACCAGAACACTTTTTTCTTAAGTAATAAACAGACAGTCCTCTGTTACATATGCCTCTTCGCTCTGAGAGACAATGGCAGCCAGGGGCGGAACTTAGAAGAGACATGACCCCTATCAATTGTTTTATTAGCTTTATATTGTACTAAAGCAGCTCCATCCACACCTCCATGCAGGAAAACTTCAAACAGTTTCTCAAACAAAAACAACATAAATATTTTATTAATAGATTTTGATTACATAATTAACTTTTGAATTTTAAAAAGAATTTAATCAATCTATAATTGACAAATGTTTTATAGAGTTTTTTATGAGTTTGTTCTTTGAGAACCTTTTCTCACATTTTCTCTTTCTTTTTATTATTATTTTTATTTTAATCATGATAATCTTTTATTAGATATTGTTAAGCATTTTCCTTGGTTGAACTTTTCAAAATCAGTTTTTAGATAATATAATATCTTAAGATATTAGAACTATGTAATTAAATTATAATGTTAAGCCACCTAAATGAATACACATTTACTAATAGTTTTTCAAAAGGTTAATAAAAACCCTATTTCAATCTTTCTTGCTTTTAAATTTTTTAAAAAAAAATTTTTTAAGGTTGAGATATTCTAGAAGAACTCTCCAACTTCTTGTATAAGATTATCTTCAATCTCTTTTTCATGCACATTCTTGTATCGACAAGAAAGAAGGGATTATTTTTTTTTTTTTTTCTTAAATGAAACTGCAGATCTCTCTTTCACACACATATGTATGTATATAAAAGGAGATTCCCTTTGTTTTTTTATTGCTATCATTCTGTCATTGTGAAAGTGGTCAAACGTAAACATAAAATTAACCCAACATCCTCGAATAGACCTAGATAGGAGAGATGGAAATTTCCTAGAAACGTAAATTAGAAAAAAAACAAAAAAAAAACACAAAGCGAGGATGAAAGCAAGTATTGGTGTGTGTTGGACGTCATTATGAAAGGGGTATTGGGTGGACGAACAAGGAGGTCATAAAATGTTCGGTTTTGCCTTTGGGATCAGTGTATCCATCACCCTCCGTGTAAAACACATCAAAGAGACGTGCAAAGTTGAGGCATCGCAGAAGAACTTGGCGGGGAACATTACCATGTGAGTTCATAAACTCCTCCATAACAACTTTGTAGTTCTCTCTAAACATTTTGCGTAACTCTTGGGAAGCTTCTTCCTTGGTGACTCCATGTTGTTTCATGTAACAGTTGACCCCATTGGCCACCTCTCCTCTGCTAATCTCGATCTGCATAAATACCATTTTATTTATGAGGACAAAAGAAAGAGCACAAAAATACAAGAACCTAATAGATCCCTTTAGTTTGAGGTCTACCTCGTAGGTGCCTACGTCATTTCCTAGACGGAACATTAGACTCAGCCTTTTGATGATTAGGGGTTCTGAATTGAGCCAGTCATAAGTTTCCTTCTCAATGATATCATCCATACCTATAAAACTGTAAGCTGCAAAGTCTCCCATCGCGCCTGACCTCAACCCAACCTCCATGTACTCATCAAAGGTTGATACGTGACCTGTCCTTGCCCACTTTGCTATCTCTAGGTACGACTTCACCAGGATCTTGAGCTGAATTGGGACTCAAAACACTAATTAGTGTCTACTAAATTAAGTACCTATAGACACTAATTATATGGTTTAAAATTTCATGGGTTGATTTGATCCCTTCTTTAGCTAGTTTACCTTTTCTACCGCTTGTGTCACGCCGTAGGATCTTCCTTTGAGTCTCATTTCTCGTTCAATCTCTCCTATGACTTCAAACAAACTTTCCAGGACAATTCGTAAATAGTCTGGTAGTTTATCATCGGAACCAATATTCCACCTAGTCACACCAAGATATTTACCCACGCTTGAATAAATCTAAATGACAAAGAAAGAGCCATATATATATGGTAATATGGATACACACTTATAAACTTATATATAGCGCACCTTTGCAAACATTCCGTAAGAGCCGTAACTTCGGGAAGAGTACCATATGCATCATATGTGTCATCCACCATAACCACCATTATCATAATTTTGGTAACTATGATTCTCCCAAGTGAATAGTGTGGCTCGAAGTACGGTCCCAGAGACCCGAAATAACATTCCACAAGTCTATCCCTAAAGTAAGGTAGCTTAGATGCAAGATCCAAGCCCTTCCACCATCTGCAACCATAGAAAACAAAAAAGAATTGGGAAACTTGAATCAAGACCGATGTTGTTAACAAGATTGAAAATAAGTACGTTACTTGGTGAGAGTTTTGAGCTCTTGGATGTAATGAAACTGGCAAAAGTTGAAGTTAAGCTTTGCAAACTTGAGCAGGATCTTGTCGTGATTTTCTTCTTCTTCATAGTAAGATATATATTCTCTTGCCATTAGAATTTCTGTGTTTCGGTATCGAGGTATGTATAATGTCTTTTGTATATGCTTGAAGAGATGAGGAGTAACACCCGATACATCAGCACCTACCAAAGACTCCAAATGTTTGCGCGTGAAACTCAGCGCTTCGTCCATTATATCTTCAGATGGTGTCCCGAGATGCGATACTTGGAACAACTGTAGCATTCCTCTAACATCTCTGGCTAGACTCTCCTTGAACCTCCCATCTCCACCTCTAAATCTATCAAACACATCTACAATAAAACCGTGTAGCCAAATTGTATTTATAAGTACATATATTATGTTATGAATATGCACCATACATGTCATGTCTGTAAGTCATTGAAGTTGATATTCTTACCACAAGACATCTTATGACCGTATAGTCTAAAGACCTCAAACATGATGCATATTTCTTCCAAATCCTCTTCCTCGGCTATTATGTCATCCAAATTCGTGAAAGCGTATTTGAGGATCGTTTGAATCTCCTTATCAACGTGATAAGAGATCCCGAGGCTGACAAGCAAATGGATGAGACGGATCCTCTCCTTGTCACTGCTGTGAGAAGACATGAGCATGTCTCTCACGAGAGGCTTCATAAGTTCAATCTCTCTTTCTAGTTCATCAAATTTCTAAACACGATACAAATTTGGTCAAGAGTCATATTTTGTGCAACAAGAGTCAAGACACGTGAAAGGGTCATATGAACTTACAGCGCCGTCGAGGGGAACAGAGAGGAAGTGATCTCCCCAAAGAGAGGGAGAGAAGTGCGTCAAAGGACGACTACTCTCAAGATCATCACTCGTAGTACTCTTTGCAGTAGCCTTAATACAAAACAAGTCGTGTTTCCTGAGTTTCAGAGAATGAGTGTGGTTGTGAAGCAAAAGTGGAGGAGAGAGAGAGAGGTTGGTCTTCAGACAGAGAGGGACGTTACGGAGAGTGTGAGGACCAAAACACATTCTTGATGCTTCCATTGAAAGATAGACACGAGAAACTCTCTACTCTGTTTATTGTGGTAGGATGTGTGTTTTACTTCGCCTTCTCATCTCCCTGCTCTGTTTAAATAGATCCGGAGTCCAGTGGAGAGGCAAATAGAATAAAAAATGAAATGAAATTAATGAGAAAGGTTCTTAAGTAAGCCAATTTTCTTTTTGTTTTTTTAATCTTAATTTATAGTTTCTTCCACATGGGGATCGAAAAATAGAAAGGAAATCATTTGTAAACTTGTAGCAGCTGGATGTTTATTTATTTTTTTAATTTTTTCAAGAAGATGAATGGGAATGGTTCCATTGACTAAAAGAGGTTTACAATAGATAATCCAGCTGTCCTAGAGTAATTGCCGAAATTATCAAACATGTGGATGATATAATCTTAATAAAAGTAATTTAGACAAAACTTATAATTAAAAAGTATACATCATAGTAAATTTACACTTGATCAAATATGAACATTATACATTAGTGGTTAAAATTATATGATCAGTAGAGCGAAAATGAATATTTAATTTCCTAAGTATTTGCAAAATGTGAATTAATTCCCAAACTTTTGTGTGTGCAAATTAATTTTTATATAAGTTTTTTTAAGCTTTCCTTAAACTATTCTACTACGGTAATATTCTTGCATAATGAGCCTACAGACTTATTATTTAATGTCTACGCTAAAATAATAATTAAATTTGATTGTGCAAGTTTAATATTTGAATTTGATTGATTGATGCAAGATGTTGTCAAAGTAACCTCTCTTGTTAATATTTTATTCATGAAAATTATTAATTGAAATATGCATATAAATTCATGCGAATACTAAATCAGCCCAAAAAAAATTTATATTAGGCCGAATTTATTTATGTATATGTGTATATTCATGCGAATATTAAATCGGCCCAAATGAATATTTATATTTGGCCGCATTACATACATACATGTGATAATAAATATGTGACAATTATTAGGAATAACCATGTGTAATAATAAATCGATCCAAAGATAGGTTTATTGTTTATAATGCATAATTGTCAATGTTTGATTATTATAATAAAAATACTGCTAACAGTTAATATTACTGTCCAAAGACTTGATAATGTTGCACTTGGTATCTTGAGATGGATTGTACAATTTTTTATAATTTATTATTAATTTATTTCAGTTAAGTAGTGAGTTAGTGTTAAAAAGAATGTTCTCTCTTTTCTGCAAATTTTGCTACAGTATCTGCTCACTTATGTTCAGTCCAACTTTTGGTCACTCCAAATTTCAAGGAATGGGAGATGGATTTGCCTTCTAAAAATGATCATGTGGTTAATATCTCTAAAGTTCAGGACAAAATAAAGAAATTTGAGGTTGTTCAGAATATTGTTGCTAAAGATCCAACTTAAAGAAATCATACTAATGTTAAAGATATATGTTTCTTTGTAAAGGACATGGACACATGAGGAAAAAATGTCAAATGTGTCACACATTGTGTGAAAATAAAGACATGTCTTTTGTTACGGTCTGTTTTCAGGTAAACTTAGTTTAAGTACCCATAAAAACATGGATGTTAGACTCTGGTGCAACTGCTAACACCAGTGTTTAACTACATAATTTCCTAAGTTATCGAAATTGAAGCTGAAAGATGCCTTCATGTGACTAATGGAACTTCAGTATATGTGGAGGAAATCATTTTTCCTGCTAAAACCGCAAAATTACGTTCTCCCACCAAAAAAAAAATTACGTTTTCCCGCCAAAAAAAAATATTTTTTTCTTTTAAACCTACAAAATCACATTTACCGCTAAAACCCGCAAAATCATGTTTTCCGCTAAAAAAAATCAATGTTTTCTTGCTAAAATCGTAAAATAATATTATATTGCTAAAACCGTAAAATAATATTTTCCGTTAAAACCGCAAAATTATGTTTTCCGCTAAAAATGCAAAATCACGTTTTTCTGCTAACACCTCAAAATTACGTTTTTCCGCTAAAACCGTAAAATCACTAAAACTGCAAAATCATGTTTTTCCGCTAAAACCGTAAAATCATGTTTTTCCGCTAAACCCGTAAAATCATGGTTTTCCGCTAAAACCGTAAAATCATGGTTTTCTGCTAAAATCGTAAAATCATGGTTTTCCGCTAAAACTGTAAAATCATGGTTTTCCGCTAAAACCGTAAAATCATGGTTTCCGCTAAAACCGTAAAATCATGGTTTTCCGCTAAAACCGTAAAATCACTTTTTCCTGCTAAAACCGCAAAATCACGTTTTCCGCTAAAACCGCAAAATTATGTTTTTCCGTTAAAACCGTAAAATCACTTTTTCCTGCTAAAACCGCAAAATCACGTTTTCCGTTAAAACCGCAAAATTACGTTTTCTGTTAAAACCATAAAATTACGGATTTCCATTAAAACTGCAAACTCACGGTTTTCCGTTAAAATCGCAAAATCAAGTTTTTCCATTAAAACCGCAAAATCATGTTTTCCGTTAAAACCGCAAATTCACATCATCCGTTAAAACCGCAAAATCACGTTTTCCTTTAAAACCGCAAAATCACGTTTTTCCGTTAAAACCATAAAATCACGTTTTCCGTTAAAACCGCAAATTCACGTTTTTCGTTAAAACCGTAAAATCACATTTCTCCGTTAAAACTGCAAAATCACATTTTTCTTCTAAAACCGCAAAATCACATTTTTCTGCTAAAACTGCAAAATCATGTTTTTCTCTTAAAACTGCATTCATGTTTTTCACTAAAACCATAAAATCACATTTTAAAACCGTGAAATCATGTTTTCCGTTAAAACCGCAAAATCATGTTTTCTTGCTTAATCTAAAAAAATTATGTTTCCCGTTAAAATAATAAAATCATTTTTTCGCTAAAACTGCAAAAATGCATTAAAAAAAAACAAAGTTGCACCCAAATGATTCATCTAGATGCATGTCCAAAAAAAAAAAACGAACAACATTCAAATGCATTATACAGATGCATCATCCAAATGATCCATCTAGATGAATCACCTAGATGATCCATCCAGATACACTATCTTAATTCAAGACAACTTGAATTATTGGTCTAATCTCTTACATCCAAGGGTCTATAAATAACCCAAAATCTTTTTTGTCCTTTAGTGTTTAAACCTTACACATATTATCTTAATTAGTGGTACACAACGCTAACTATTTAGATTGTTCGCAACCAGTTCATAGTCTAACAAGTTTCACTTATAGATCTCACTCAACCGTGAATCGAAGAACGAAACACTTCTAAACTTGTGTTTGTATGAAAGTTATAATGTACAATATTATCTTTTTCTGATTTGGTGCAACGTACATCTGAATATGTGCAGAATGATCCAGCTTCGCAGCTCACTTGATACGTCAGCTCCCAACACCTTATGAAGTTCTCTCCTCCTTATCCAGATGCATCTTCTGAACTTGTATTTATTTGCTCACAAAGAATCTGCTTCAGATATAAACTTAACTTGTTTGAAATATTCTTTCGTCTCCAGCAAATTAGCATTAACTTAGCAATTAGTATACTATCAATTTTGTTTTTACCACATCGGTTAGGGAGATTGTCTGTCTTTTTCCACACTCCATTTTTCTACATTATCTGTAGATTTTCAAAATATATACTAACTTTGCGATATTTTTTCATTAGTTTTCAGAAATGTCAAACCACATGACTTTGAAGCCGTCGTACAAAATAAAATTAAAAAGAAGGTTGGTCAAAGAGACCAAAGTAAGTTCATCTAGTCAAATTCTTACAAAAAAACAAGACTTAGACCAAAACCATTCACCATTTTCCTATTGGTCTCCAACATTATGATCTGTCTGAATCTATCTCCGACAAAATCTATGTCCTCTATAATCATATGGATACTGTTTGTGATCCCATCTTGTGTTTACTAAGCTGGTGAGCTTCACGGACTCTGTAGCCAATCGTTTAGCTGCGGCGATCAGATTCTTTCTTACCCTTTCTCGATATCTGGCAGAGAAGAATGCGGCCATCCTGACTTCAAGGTCGAATGCAACACAAGTTTCGCAGAGCTTAGCATCTCCTCCGTGAAGTTCAGAATCTTAGAAGCCAATTATAACTCTCAACCTCGTATCATAAGACTGGCAAGATCGGATTATATCGGTGGTCTTTGTCCCAAAGATCCTTCAAATCTGCCATTCGACGAAAGTGTTCTTCCATTTGCTCATAACACCACCGAGGTGGTAACAATTTATTACGACTGCAGCCGAGACTATTCACCGTTTCCTTCTTCTAATGTTGGAGACCTTGGTTGTGGTGGTGATGATGATGACAGAGGGAGTTATTATGTGACGAGAAACCTCACGTCCCCTCTACTTCGAGGCATTAGTGAAGTTTTAAACAACTTGAGGCAATTTTGCGGTAGAATCGTCAGTATTCCTGCATCTGGACCCGCGCTGAGCACACTGCATGTAACTTCAAGCACAGAGAATCTACAGAAGGCTCTTCAAGAGGGTTTCGAGCTTGGACTTAACCAAGATTGTTCGACGTGCTTAGAGAATCAGGGTGCTTGTGGATATAATCGGAGCTCAAATACATTCGACTGCTATTACATGGACGAGCCCAATAACAGAACAAGAAACAAGGGTAAGAATTACCGTTTGTCCCTTCCCCAAATCTCCCACACACTGACCTTTTGAGTTTCAACTTTCTTTTTTTCTTGTTTTAGTAAGATTCAATGTTCTGTATTCAGATCGAACTTACCTATTTTCTGGTGCCATTCAATTGATGCAGGCCTCTCTACTGGAGCAATAGCAGGTAAATTACCTTTTACTCTTCTTTCAAGAAACCTTGATTACCATATACCACAGGAAACACCATAGTCTTATAGAAGAAACAAGTGTAAGATTTCTTGCGTACATGCCTGATGTACTTCCACGAGAACCACCACTTGTTCCTCATCATTTTTATTCAAAATAAGATGAATACTGATTTAGATCTTCTAGTAAAATGTTCTTAACCAAACAATTTTCTGGTTTTAGGTTTAGCAGCAGGTGTTATTCTATTTATGTTCCTAGTTTTAGCATTGTTTCTCCAACTTCTCCGGAAGAAAAAGACATCACATGATCTACGTCAACAAATGGCACTTATTCCACTAAAGCAGTATAGTTATACACAAGTAAAGAGAATTACAAAGTCATTTTCGGAAGTGGTTGGGAAAGGAGGATTTGGAGTTGTCTATAGAGGAACCCTTGGTGATGGCCGCAGCGTTGCAGTGAAGGTTTTGAAAAACTCAAAGGGTAATAATGGGGAAGATTTCATCAATGAAGTTGCAAGCATGAGCCAAACTTCTCATATCAACATTGTTACCTTACTAGGATTCTGCTATGAAGGGTCCAAGAGAGCAATTCTTTATGAATTCTTGGAAAATGGGTCTCTTGATAAGCTCATCTCAAGCAATAGGCCATCAGATATGGATTGTAGGGAGTTATATGGGATCGCGTTAGGTGTTGCTCATGGTCTAGAGTACTTGCACCATGGATGCAGAACAAGGATTGTACATTTCGACATCAAACCACATAATGTACTCTTAGATGACAATTTTTGCCCCAAAGTTGCAGACTTTGGCCTTGCGAAGCTCTGTGAGAAGAAAGAGAGCATCTTGTCATTGCTAGACACAAGAGGTACAATAGGGTACATTGCACCTGAGTTGTTTTCAAGAATGTACGGTAAAGTCTCCCACAAGTCAGATGTGTACAGCTACGGAATGTTGGTCCTTGAGATGATAGGAGCAAGGAACAAAGAGAGAGATGATCAGGAAGTTGTTTCTAGCACAAGCTCGATGTACTTTCCTGAATGGATATATAAGGATCTTGAGAAGAGAAGTAGTGATAGGCTTATTGAAGATGGAACAACCACCAATGAAGAAGAGGCGATAGTGAGAAAGATGACATTGGTAGGTTTGTGGTGTATTCAGTCTTCCCCATCAGATCGTCCACCAATGAACAGAGTGGTAGAGATGATGGAAGGAAACTTGGATGCTCTTGAAGTCCCTCCTAGGCCTGTTTTACAAATTCCCCCTGCTCCTCTACAGGATTCTTCTACGCTTTCTGAGGATACTTCTTTTTACACAGAAGTGCGTTCCATGAATATCGCATAAAGAAAGAAACCTCCTTGGAGCCTATTATTCATGAAATGTAATATACTATCTACAAGACTATATAACTTGTGTTCTTTTAATTTATAGACCTATCAATGCTCTCATATGGCATTTCTCAGGCTTATTACTTTTCTTCCCCAGCCAACTGTTAAGAATGTTTCTAGAAACCCTTTAAACGTAACCCATTTCAAACATATCAGCGATCTCACTCAATGGCATCTTTCTCTGCTTGTTTCCTGGCAAGTGATGCAACAAATTTCTTTGAATGTCTGATGAAATCTGGATAGATTTCAAGGTTGCATACAGTGCACCATCTCCGCTTATCCACAAAGGTTCATACTTCTCTCTGCTCAGTTCCCAGAACCGTCGTCCATGAGAACAATCAAACACTACATCGACACTTCTCTGAAAGACAACAAGAGAGTTCAGTGCTTTTCATAAAGAAAACAGGAGAGTTCAGTGATTTGCATACAGAAACTTCTGTCTAAATGTTCTTGTCCAAAAATGAGTTTGTAGGCAAAAACTTAACTATTAGTGTGAATTATCATTGTAACCACAACAAGAAAATACTTTCTCAGAAGATAGATGACAAAGTATGATACGACTCAAAGTTGTACTGAAGTGGAAACAAGGAAGCGTCCGGTTCGGGAGAGAAAACCAAACCAGCGGTACGTTGATTAAGTCAACTATGGAGACACTGTTTTATTTATCTTATCGTATCTTTTGTTATTTTGCAAATAAGTTGAAGTGGTCTTCCATGTCATAAGGAACCACGCAGCCACTTTTTCAGTTTCCCTAATTTGTAGGATCATGATGATCGCACAGCACATGCAATTGTAATCTCTTCTATTTATATCAATGAGAAAAACCAAAAAGAGGTAGTTCAAACTACCCAAAAACAAATATCGATCTTGTTGTTCCTTGAGTAATACTCTAGCTTTGAAGAGGGACCTATCAGTGGTATCAGAGCAGTATTTTTTTTTTCTTTTCTTACAATCATTTCGCTCCGACGTTCTAAACGCAAAGGGAAGCATATCGTGTCTCCGGAGATATCCGTTGAGCCGATGGCGACCAACAAGGAACGGTTGGAGGAGTTAGAAGCGTGTCAAGGGCTTATGCAGGACGAGATGCAGAAGCTAAACGTGGCCATGGTGGATCTTTAGGGGGACTTAGAGGATAAGTTCCGGAGAATGGAGGAATCGCAGTCACAATTGTTGGATGCAGTGAGTAACCGTGACGTAGGTGGTTCAGCAGGTTCCCGAGGAAGCCGGAGAACGGGAGGGAATCAACCACAGGTGTCGGGATACCGGGCAGAGCATGATAATCCTTTTGCTACAACCGCAGCTCAACACCACACTCCACCGCGACATGTGAAGCTTGATTTTCCCCGCTTTGGAGGGGGAGATCCGACTGAGTGGGTGAGCAAGGTGCACCAATATTTTGAATACCAGGAGGTTCCTACAGACCAGATGGTGAGATTCACGTCGTTTCATCTTGATGGGGTGGCAAATAGATGGTGGCAGGCAACCACAAAAGCTTTCCTCAACGATGGTATTCCCATCACTTGGGATGTGTTCAAGAGGGAGTTGTGGACGCGGTTCGGACCCCATGAAGGGGAGAATTTTCATGAGGCACTAATGCAGCTTCGACAAACCGGGACATTACGCGAATACCAAGAAGAATTTGAGAAACTGCAGAGTATGGTTCATGGGTGGTCACAAGAGGCGTTAGTTGGAGCCTCCACGGGTCCATTTCTGACGGAATCAGAATGTTCCAGCCTAAGTCACTACGGGAAGTGATAAACTATGCGCGGTTACGGGACGGTCAACTACAGAAGCAGAAGCGGGAGTCTCGGAGACCACCGCCATTCACGAGATCTGCCACTCCTAGCTCGAGTCTGCTTCTTACACCGGACAGTCGAAACCAAACCACACCAAAGAAACTGTCGTGGGAAGAATTGAAGCGCAAGAGGAGCCTTGGACTATGCTTCAGTTGCGATGAAAAGTATGCACCGGGACATCGTTGCCGCAAACCGCAATTGTTACTTATGGAAGGAGGTGACGAGGAGGATGAAGAGAGTGCCGACGTGGAGAATGAGGTGGAGGAACTGGAGATTACCTTACACGCCCTAAACGGATGGGGCGCTTCAAAAACTATGCGAGTCATGACAGTCATCAATCGGCAACAGGTGGTGGCCCTGATTGATAGTGGCTCGACACATAACTTTATCGGCGAGAAGACTGCGAACAAACTGAATTTGAAGATCATGACAGCCAAGCCGTTAAATGTACGGGTGTGATATGCTCAAATTATCCCTAGAGGTACTCTCTCAAATTAAGAGATCGATGTAATACTTAGGGGTCGAATTTCCACAGAGATTCAAGATTCACGCAATAGATTTATGGTTTTCGAAGTAAGCTAAACAGAAATAATTGTATTAAAAGAAGACAAACGAATTCAGAGAAGTTGTAAGTTCGATGGGGAAAAACGCTAGACTTAGGGAAATTCTTTCAGTAAATCAGAATTGCAACCAGATAAAATGTTCAGGGATTTATTAAGTATCGTTCTTGAACTCGAAACACAATTCTTAAATCAATCAACTTTCGTTGCAGAGATTCCAATGCCTAAATCCTAGAATTCCAAATTCCTTTGCAAATTCCGCAGTTCAGGCATGCAATAAACTCAGGTTCGATAAGTTCACAAAATCCTTAAACCAAATTCCTTTGCGAATAAGTATTTTGCTCATCTAAAGTTCTTTTCCGGAAATTAACAACACTTTCATGTCTGTCAATTATCCTATGATCTAAATTCCAAGCGATCAATTCAGAACTAGCATTAGATTCAATTTAGATGAAGAAACCATATGATTACCCTAACAATTCTAGCCAATTCAACAATTCATCATTAACCTAGAAAATCCCTAAACCTAACAGGCAGATTACTCAGACATAATTGATAAAACACAAATCATAAATTGAATAAATTGCATTGAGAAATCAAAAGAAGAAGTAAGGGAGTTCGAAATCTTCTCTCTAACAAGGTGAGTTCAGATCTGTCTCTCCAAAGCTCTCTATCAATTCTCTCTCAAGTTCTAAAGATAAAATTAAAGGTAAAAACTAAATTATGGCTTTTAAAACCTAATTATAGTCTAAATCTCGAAAAGGACTTGTTTTGCAAATAAATGGAACTTCTGGGCTGTTTCTTCAATCTTCAAAACTTGTAAAACTCGATCAGGGTGAAACCACGACTGGTGTCGACCGACACCAAGGGTGGTGTCGATCGACACCAACCCCAAAGAGCGACTCCAAGCTCCTCTTCTCAGATGTAAAGATCCACTTGCTCCATAATGCTCCAATATCTTCAAATAAGTCCAAACCGTACCTAAACATGCAAAAGACTCGAAAAGACTCTAAAAATACCAAAAAGACTCCAAATACTTGACTTATATCATGGTTAAAAACCATAAAAACCATGATATATCAACTCCCCCAGACTTAGCTTTTGCTTGCCCTCAAGCAAAACATAAGACTAAACCTGTGGAAGAGGTTTGAAAACAATAGAAACTCACCTATTCTTTAGAACAACTGAATTAACTAGCACTTTTGTAAGCCACATAAAACAGTTTAACATCAGACAAAACTTCAATTACTTTTCCGCAGGCTTATCAACCATCCTATATCAACCCACAATCCATTAGAGAAATCTAAAATCACCATTGCTGACCTTATTAAATTTAAGTGAAGTCTCATCGAGGGAATATCGATCAAAGAACACATGGATTCTTACTTATTCAAATACCCAATTTTTAGACTAATCTGCTTCTGGTTTCTTTCCTCTCCCTTTTCTCACTTCCAGTCAGCCAATTTCTCCCTACTAGGGTATCATTTTATTTTTTTTATTGACTGACTGTTCTTTTTATTTTAGACAGGTTTCCATGAATCTAAAAAAACCAACGGAGTTTGCCGCTAATTTCTCAGTTCACTTCTTTCTGAACTATGAAATTTTTTTTTTTTTTTTTTATAAAAGACAATGAAGGGAAGAAAGAGGGAAACCATAATCACAAACTAATCCTATCAAACATGAATAAGGATTCCGATTCAAAGTATGTCAAACCCCAAGATGAGAAAAATTAAGTTCATTATGTATAGGACAGCTTTAGTTCATTCAAACACTCTAACAGATATGGGGAATTGGATAGATTGATTTACCTTTGAAATTTTGTTTTAGTAGGGTCTGCTGTCAATAGCTGTAAGAATGGTCACTAAGGTGGTTGCTAAAACAGCTTATTCCAAGAAAGGTTCATTTCCGGACTAACCTTTGACTCAATAAAAACTGACACAACTGACTCTCAAAACAAAACACAAAGTTAGTAACCACCTCCCCCAGACGTGAGTAACACTGTCCCCAGTGGTATCAGGCCTGAAGTCAGTAATAAATAAAAGAAAATGGAACCAAATTGGACTTAGAATGAAGCATGTTTACCTGTGGTCGTGTGGAGTGTCGACCGACACTCACAGGGTGTCGACCGACACAAGTGTATGGTAGTGGTGTCGACCGACACACACATGGTGTCGATCGACACCTTGCGCGGAAGTAACACCAACGATATGAAATCATACAGAACTATTCAAAAGGTTTTAAAAACCAATTGAACCCTCCAAATGTAACACTGGTGACACACTAAAACACACGTGAGATGGAACATGCATAACATATAAAATCCAAATAAGTTCCATAGTACAATAATAAAAACAAACTGACTCAACAAAAACAGAAAAAGACTCAAAAATAAAAAGAAAAGAAAAAGAAAAGATAAAGAAAAAGATAACCGAAAATGAATGAGATGAACTACTCCGCATCAGCAGCGGCCTCGGGCGAATCGGAATCAGCCGGGGGAAGCGGTGGTGAGCGGGAACGGGAATGCCGGCGAGGAGGAGAAGCAGGTCGGACGCATCCACACCGAGAAAGGGTAGCGATCGCACTCCAAAGACTCTGAACACTCTCTATCATGTAGCGCTGAAAGGTCACAGTGTCCGCAGGGAGAGTAGGAGGGGGGGAAGTGTGGGTGGCGGAAAGCCGCGACCTCCAGCAAGGTCGGGCACGGAGTCATCCTCGGCGGCAGAAGCGGCGGCTCGAGAAGAAGTGCCTCGGCGGAGGCGAGTAGGAGGGGCGGAACGCAGCTGATCGCGGTCGGGCTGAAAGCGGAGCTGGTCAACGTCATCATCTATAGCGGTCAGCGCGCGCTGGGGTAGCGAAATCAGGTGGTCGCCATGCTCGTCGCGGAATGACCACTGCCATCACCCTTAATCCACTTGGCGTGCTTAAGATGCTCCTCGTCCATCAGCGATCGCTGAGTGAGAACGGTAGAAGGAGTAACATCTATACCGAAGTGGAGGATGATAGGAGTGAGAAGACTCCCTACAGTCTCGAACTTCCTCCCGGTGCCGGAGAAAGGCTTGGTCTTCAGAGAGACCAAGTGATGGGCAAAGATAGCCCCGAGGTTAACCTCGTCCTCCGGTGGCGGTCCATCGGACTGGTCAGCAAACAGCTCTAGGACGCTGTAATATAAGAGGAGCAACTTGGAGAGACGCATCTTACCCGGCTCCATCTTACAGAGGATGGTGTTGCCCAGCACGCGGGCAATGTATCTCAGGATCGGATGGTGCACGTCGGTCTGCGTGGACTTCTTCGAATCATATGCGCCGTTCCCAATGAAGCCCCAGAAAGTCTGAACCTCAGGGAACTGAGCCGGCAGCGCAACGTGACGGAGATCCGGATCGAACACATAGATAGTGCACAGCTCCGGGAGCGGGAGATGGTAGCGGATACCGCGGATCATGAAGGTGAGAACCCCCTCCTGGGCCCGCCGAACAAACTTGTTCGAGTAGTAAACTCGAACGGATGCAAGAAACTGGCCCACAAGGTCGGGATAGCAGTGGTACTGGTGAGTCGCCATCGTACCCAAACCCATCTGCTGCAGTAGTCGGAGGACCTCATCTCGAATCCCCATCCGCCGTAAAGCAGTGGGGTCCACGAACCGGGTGGGACAGATGTCGACGCCTAACCATGCGTTGTAGAACATGGTGTCATAATCGTCCCACTGCTCCGAGATGGGGCGGCGGGTGCAGTCATCGGACTCGGCAACCTCTCTAGGCGTGCCGTCCCAAACGCGAGCCGGGGTAATCTTCTGGCCTTCCCGTTTGGGCCAGGGCGGACGGGAGGCGGGGCCCGCTGAAGACGTAGGGGCGGGAGCTGACGAAGACGCGCCCGCAGCGTCGGGCCGCTGGCGTTTACTCCGAGTAGTCATCTGTGATCAAAACACGGAAAATAAACCAAGAGTTAGCAAAATAAACCGGACTGTGTGACTATGCCGTTGGTGTCGATCGACACCAATCGCGATTTTTGGGCAAAACGTCTGAAATCGCGATTTCAACCTAATTTCTACCCAAATATCAGTTCTAAACGCTATAATCGTCAATAATCAACCGCAATTCCGTTCTAAAACCAGTTCTAAACGCAATTTCGATCAATATGCAATTGAAACCCTAAAATCCTCAAACCAAGCACGAAAATCATCCAAATCAAGGGGGTAAATCGAATTCCTACTAAAAACAACCTAAACAAGTTGAATCCAGCATCACATTGAGTTTAAATAGAGGAAATCGAATTTGCCTAACTTGAAATCAAAAGTGAAGAGAGAAATCGGGAAACATACCGTTGCAGATCGAGGGAGTGAGTGATAGAATCAGATAGTACACGAAAAATCGAGCAGATGGAGCTTTGAATCACAGAATTTCGTCAAGAAATGCGAAAGATATGGAGGTTTGAAGGTAGAAAAATTCGATTTCGCGAAAAATGGATTTTGAAAAAAAGAACAAGGTCGCGCGATTTAAAGAGGAAGACGTACCTCGTTAGTATCGGTGTCGACCGACACCATGGGTTGGTGTCGACTGACACTGAAAATTTGCACTGGTGTCGACCGACACCAAAGTGGTGTCGACCGACACTGCCCGAAACCTGACACACAAAACTCAAAACAAAAGACCTAAAACCCGAATAAAAAGATGCAAAAAACACAAAATGAAAAAGGACTAAGTATATACAGACTCACCAGTGGGTTGCCTCCCACCAAGCGCTTGTTTAAAGTCATTAGCTTGACTTGGTTGCGGATTAGGCGGAGGGTGCATCGCCCAAAGGAACAATGTTTCCATTGGGAATCTTGGCTTGTGCCCAGTAGTGTTTTACCCTTTGTCCATTCACAGTGAACTCCTTTCCTTCTGAGTTTTTCAGGACAACAGCTCAATATGGTCGAACCTCCGTGATGGTGAAAGGACCTGACCAACGAGAACACAATTTACCAGGAAATAAATGGAGACAGGAGTTGTACAATAATACCTGATCATTGGGTTCAAAGTTTCTGGAGATGATTTTCTTGTCCTGGTAGGCCTTTGTTCTCTCCTTATACAGCTTAGAGTTCTCATAAGCATGAAATCTAATCTCATCTAACTCATTCAGCTGAATCAATCTCCTCTCTGCAGCAGTCTTGATGTCAAAATTCATCAACTTAACAGCCCAAGCTTCCTTGTGCTCAAGCTCCACTGGAAGATGGCAGGCTTTCCCATAGAGTAGATGGAATGGTGTAGTACCAAGTGGTGTCTTGAATGCAGTTCTGTAGGCCCAAAGTGCATCATCTAACTTTGCAGACCAATCTCTTCTTGTCTTACCCACTGTCTTCTCTAGGATTTCCTTGATCTGTCTGTTAGAAACCTCCACTTGACCACTTGTCTGAGGGTGATAAAGGAGATGCCACACGATGATGAACACCATGCTTCTTCAGCAGTGTTTCAAAGACCTTGTTGATAAAGTGAGAGCCACCATCACTTATCACAACTCTAGGCACTCCAAATCTGGGGAAAATGATGGTCTTAAACAGCTTAAGAACCACTGCAGCATCACTCCTTGGACAAGCAATTGCTTCTACCCATTTAGATACATAGTCCACAGCAACTAGAATGTACTTATTCCCATAGGATGAAGGGAAAGGACCCATGAAATCAATGCCCCAGCAATCAAAAACTTCAACTTCAAGGATGAATTTTTGAGGCATCTCATGTTTCTTGCTAATCTTCCCTCTTCTCTGACAAGGATCACATTGAGAGATAAACAGCTGAGCATCCTTGAACATGGTAGGCCACCAAAAGCCTGCTTGAAGAACCTTGGACAGTGTTTTAAAAGTAGCAAAGTGTCCAGCATACTCAGAACCATGACAATGAAACAAAACACCAGGAACTTCAGTTTCAGCAAGACATCTCCGGTACAGACCATCAGAACAATGCCTGCAAAGGTAAGGTTCATCCCAATAGTATCTTTTGAGGTCACTGAAAAACTTCTTCCTAGCATAATCCTTGAGGCCTGGATCAACATCTGCAGCAAGGTAGTTGGCAATATCAGCATACGAAGGGTGATCAGGAACTGCCACGGCGGCTGTGTACTCAGCGGAATCTTCAGTGTGAACTGTTGCAAGTTCTATGCACATCCCCGGTGGGTGTCGACCGACACCAGAGGTGGTGTCGATCGACACCAGTTGATGTCGAGCAGGGGTATCGACCGAAAGGTGGTCGGGTCGACATCGGTCTGATGTTTCGAGTCGGGTGTCGACTGACACCAATGGTGTGTCGACCGACACTGATGATGAAACTCGAGAATGATGTAAATTTCCCCCAAAATCAAGCTCTGGACCAATATCAGTCATATAAACATTCTCCTCTGGTAGGTAATCATCAATGGGGACGGTTTCCTCAATCCTGAGCCTTGAAAGATGATCAGCTACTCCATTCTCCACACCTTTCTTGTCTCTAACTTCAATGTCAAACTCTTGAAGAAGGAGAATCCACCTTAGTAACCTTGGCTTAGATTCCTTTTTCTGCATCAAATATTTCAGAGCAGAGTGATCTATATGCACAATCACTTTGGACCCAACCAAGTAAGGACGAAACTTCTCAAAAGCAAACACAACAGCTAGCAATTCCTTCTCTGTAGTTGCATAATTCCTCTGTGCATCATCAAGTGTTCTGCTAGCATAGTAAATGGCATGAAGTTTCTTGTCTTTCTTCTGTCCCAGAACAGCTCCTACTGCAAAGTCACTGGCATCACACATCACCTCAAAAGGCAAATCCCAGTCTGGTGGTTGCACTATTGGAGCACTCACTAAAGCTGATTTGATCTGTTCAAAGGCTGAAAGGCACTCAGCATTGAACTTAAATTTCGCATCCTTACAAAGCAAAGTTGTTAGTGGTCTAGCAATCTTGCTAAAGTCCTTAATGAACCTCCTGTAAAACCCTGCATGGCCCAGAAAACTCCTCACTGACTTCACACTATCAGGTGGCTGTAGACTTGTCATCACTTCAATTTTGGCTTTGTCAACCTGAATCCCAGCTTCTGAAACTCTGTGGCCAAGCACAATACCATCTCTCACCATAAAATGGCATTTTTCCCAGTTAAGAACCAAGTGCTTTTCTTCACATCTGGCTAGCACCTTACACAGATTCTCAAGACAGTCTTTAAAGGAAGATCCATAGACCGAGAAATCATCCATAAAAACCTCCATGTAATCTTCAACCATGTCTGTGAAGATAGACATCATACATCTCTGGAATGTTGCAGGAGCATTACAAAGTCCAAAAGGCATCCTGCGATATGCAAAAGTGCCATAGGGACAAGTAAAAGTGGTATTCTCCTGGTCATCTGGGTGAATGGGAATCTGAAAGAAACCAGAGTACCCATCGAGGAAGCAGTAATAGGGGTGGTTTGCTAACCTCTCCAGCATCTGATCAATGAAAGGTAGGGGAAAATGATCTTTCCTTGTTGCTGCATTCAACTTTCTGTAGTCTATGCACATCCTGTGCCTTGTCACAGTCCTTGTAGGAATCAGCTCATTCTTATCATTCTTGACCACTGTAACACCTCCTTTCTTAGGAACCACATGCACTGGACTGACCAAATTGCTGTCTGAGATAGGATAGATGACTCCAGCTGCCAGCAATTTCATGATTTTCTTTTTCACAACCTCCTTCAAGTTGGGATTTAGCCTCCTCTGGTGCTCAACTGATGACTTTGCCTCATCTTCAAGGTGAATCCTATGCATGCACAAGTCTGGAGAGATACCTGAAATGTCATCAATAGAATAGCCAAGAGCTTTGCGAAATCTGCGCAGGTTGGTTAGCAATAAAGCGAGCTCTGCATTGTTGAGATAAGCATTAACAATTACAGGATATGAAGAGTTTCCACCAAGAAATGCATACCTGAGCCCCTCAAGGAGTGGTTTCAGATCAAGTTTGGGACCTCTCTCCACATTCCAATCAGCAAGTTTTGTAGCCCTTTCAGAAGTTTCAACTAGCTCCTCTTGAGTAACCAGTTTCATGACTTGCTCACTAGCATCCATCATCTGTGCATATCCAACTGCCATGTCATCTAGGTGTTCATCTGTAGATGTGATCAAAGCTCTCTCCAAAGGATCCTCAGAGTGCATTCCATTGAAGATTTCCTCAGTAAGATTTGAAAGTGTGTCCACATAGTAGGTCTGTCCATCAATGGTGGGTTTTCTAACAATCTCATCCATGTCAAAGTTCATCACTAGATCACCCACATTCAGACCAATTCTCCCCTTCTTCACATCAATGATGGCACCAGCTGTAGCCAAGAAAGACCTTCCCAAAATGAGAGGATCTCTAGGTTCCTCCTCATACTTCAATGCCACAAAATCTGTGGGGATCAAACAATCTCCAATCTTGATAGGAACATCCTCCAAGACACCATCTGGGATTCTCATGGATCTATCAGCTAGGATGAGAGTAATTCGAGTTGGCAGAAAATCAGTCATACCAAGTTTGATTGCAACTGATAGAGGCATCAAATTCACACTAGAACCCAAATCACAAAGTGATCTCTGAAACCTATCAGAAAAGATGGTGCAGTCCAATACAAAACATCCAGGATCAGGAAGCTTTTCTGGAATCCTGTTCAGAATAACAGCACTGACCTGTGCAGAGATCATCATCACTCCTTGTTCAACATTCAGGTCTTTGGTCACCATTCTCTTGACATACCTTCTGATCATAGAAGAAGTCTTCACAGCATCTATGAGAGGAATTTCAACAACAAGTTTCTCCATGATAGCCTTGCATCTAGCATCATCCAGCTCTTGTTTGGACTTCTTGGGGTTCTTGGGAAAAGGTACCTTGGGTTTGTATACCCTTTCCTCAGGTGAAGTAAGAGATTTAGGTGGTTCTGTCTCGTCCCGAGAAGGGTGTCGACCGACACTGGCTCTGTGACATCAAAATCGCATTCTTCTAACTCTTCCAGGTCCACGAATTCATCTGTAGTGAGACCCTTTTTCAGCACTGGATTGAGTTGTGTTCCACTCCTCAGAGTAATGGCATTGACAGAATGTTTCGGATTGGTATCTGTTCTCCCAGGGAGGAATCCATCTTGCCTTTTCACAGCTCCTGCAGTTTGTGCAACTTGAATGTCCAACTTCTTGACATGGGTGTTCAAAGCTTCAAACTTCCCATTTAGATCATTGTACATGGCATCAAACCTTCCATTAAACTCCACTGCTAGCTTTGTCTGACCTTCAAGAATTTTCTCAAGCTGCTCTCCATTCTGCTTCCTGAATTTGGTGGAGGAACAGGTTGATAAGAAGATGAACCATAACTCCTTGTGAAGTTGCTGTTGCTGTTGTTGTTGTTCTGGTAAGAAGGCTTCTGGAATTGAGGCTTCTGAGAATAACAAGAGGAGTTCTGATTGCTTGTGAAAGCACTCCTCTGACCATTGGCATTGAAAGGTCTGTTTCCTTGTTGATTCCCAAACCTCTGATTCTGAAAACCAGTTCCACCAACAAAGTTGACATCTTCTTCCTCATATTCTTCAGCTGGTTCAAATGTCTCAACCTCTGCAGCAAACTGAACTTGTTTCTTGCCCACAAGGAGATTGTGAACAGAATCAAGTTTGGCCTTAACCTCAGCAATCTGACCTCCCTCCACATTTCCAGCTAACCTCTTTCTATCATAGTCAGCATTCTTGGTACTATTGCTAGATACCAAGTTCTCAATGAGCCTTTTAGCCTCTGCTGGACTCATGGTGTTGAAGTTTCCTTCACTTGCAGCATCCAAAGCCATCTGATACCTCCAATCTATTCCCCTAAAGAAGATTCCCAGCAGCTGAACATCACTAAATCCATGATGTGGACAGTCTCCCTGATAGGCTCTGAATCTCAACCAAGAAGCCTTGAATGCTTCAGCAGGTCCTTGGGAAAATGTAGAGATCTTTGTCCTCAGCTCCTCAGACCTTGCATCATCAAAGAACATGTTGAGAAAGGCATTCTTTGTATCAATCCAGGTGGTTAGAGATCCTGGTTGCAACTGCTTCAACCAGTAGGAAGCATCCCCAGCAAGAGAGTAAGGGAAGAG